>CM038678.1:324217317-324373617 GCA_021605205.1 Aegilops longissima | reverse complement strand
CGGTCCAAAGCATCTTGCCGTGCCGTCTCGTTGTCCGCTTCAACATAAGCTGCCACACGAGGTGAGTCATGACGGATGTCCTTTGGGGAGAACCGCCTCCGCTCCATAGACCATAAAAAGCGGTGTGTATCCTGTGGATCATTGGGCGTAGTGTTGATACTCCATAACACGGATGGTAATTCTTCTACCCAACAACCCGGTGTCATCTGCAAAGGGACCATAAGCGGGCTTGATGCCTCTCAAGATCTCTTGATTAGCCCTTTCCGCTTGACCATTGTCTTTGTGGGTGGGCTCTTGAAGAAAGCGTCAAGCGGATGTGTTCACGTTAGTAGAACTCTTTCATGGCACCTTTGGACAAATTGGTACCATTATCGTGATGATCTTGTGTGGAAAGCCAAACCGAAAATCACTTTTTGATGAACTGAACCGCCGTGGCAGCGTCACACTTGCTAACGAGTTCGCCTCTACCCACTTTGTAAACTTGTCGACCGCCACCGGTGGGTGGGTCTTCTTGTCCTTGGACCTTTTGAAAGGTCCAACCATATCCAGCCCCAGGTTGCAAGCGGCCAAGTAATTGGAATCATCCTCAATTATTGGGCGGTACATGCTACGTCTGCGAGAACTTTTGGCAACCATCACATCGTCGACCAGATCTTCCGCATCGGCATGAAGCGGTCAACCAATAGAAACCATGGCGGGCGCTTTAGCCATCAAGGATTTTGAACGGCGTGGTGACCACAATCTCCTTCGTGGATCTCCGCAATATTTCACAGCCTTCCTCGGGGGACACACAGCGTTGAAGCACCTCGACACTGCTGCAATGATGCAATTCGCCATTAACAATGGTCATAGACTTGGATCGCGGATTATCTGCCGGGCCAGCGTCTCATCTTACAGTAACTTCGCCCGGTTCATATACGCCAAGATAAGGAAGTGTCAATCGGAGTGGCGTGAAGAGCTGCCACCAATTGAGCCTCCGGATCGGGAATAGCCAAATCCGCTTCACCGGGGAGCTTGACCGAGCGGGTTGTGCAGCACGTCGAGAAAAACATTAGGCGGGACGGTTTACGTTGAGAGCCCAACGGCTTAAAGCGTCCGCCGCTTCATTCTTCCGACGGTCCACGTGGTCCACGATAGCCCTTGAAATGACCTGCGATATCCACCTCACGATGATATGCAGCCATGAGTGGGTCCTTTGAATCCCAAGTGCTAGACACCTGTTGAGCCACTAGGTCCGAGTCACCGAAGCACTTAACCCGGCTTAGATTCATCTCCTTAGCCATCCGGAGACCATGGAGCAAGGCTTCATACTCAGCTGCATTGTTAGTACAAGGGAACATTAAGCGGAGAAGCGTGCGAGAACTTGTCACCTCGTGGGGAAGTTAATCGACTCCAGCCCCGAGCCCTCAATTGCACGGATCCGTCAAAATGGATGGTCCAATATGTGTGATCCGGCTTTTCTTGGTGCTTGTAACTCCGTCCAATCATTAATGAAATCCACAAGTGCTTGAGACTTCACCGCCGTCCGAGGCCGCGTACTTGAACCGTGCGGCCCAAGCTCTATAGCCCACTTGGCAATCCGGCGATCGCTTCCGGTTACGTGATGATATCGCCTAAGGGCAGAACGACCACCGTGATGGGGTGCCCTTGGAAATATCGCTTCAGCTTCCGCTTGCCATGAAAACTCCATATACCAGCTTTCGCCAATCACGGATACCTTTGCTTAGATTCGATAAGTACCTCGTGATATAATAAATCGGACGTTGAACGGATGCTCCTTCACTGCCTCCTTCCGCTCCACCACAATGGCTACGCTGACCGCTGCGGCGTTAGCAACAACATATAGCGAAGCGGCACCTTGTCAATGGGGCGGCGAAACACGAGGAGGTTGGCCAATTGCGCTTTAAGTCCTCAACGCTTCATCGTGGTGGACTCGAGACAAAGCTGATCTGTCTTTTCAGCATCTGGTACAAAGGATGGCCTTTTCTCCGGCGGCCGATAAACCGGCTCAGTGGCGTCCGACCTGCCAAGCGCTGGACATCGTTGATACACCGGTTTAGCCAGGAGGTAATAGCCGTAATCTTCTCGGATTAGCTTCAATTCCTGTTGGACAGAAAACCCAATAACACTGCCCGAAACACGAAGACACATTTGGCGGGTTGAGCATCATCTTGTAAACCCGCAGGTTGTCAAAGGTTTCCTTCAAATCGTCAATCGGTGTCTCCTTCTCCCTTGACTTGATCACAATGTCATCAACATAGGCGTGCACATTACGGATCGATCTGTTTATGCGAGCAATTCTGCCTGCAGCGTTGATAAGTTGCTTGGGCGCTCTTGAGCCCAAAGGCATAGATACATAGTAGAAGGCTCCAAAGGGAGTGATAAACACCGTCTTCTCCTAGTCCTTAACTGCCATCTTGATCTGATGATACCCAGAATATGCATCCAAAAAGCTCAAGCGCTCACAACCCGCAGTGGCATCAATAATCTGGTCAATGCGGGGGAGGCAAAAGGATCTTTGGACAAGCCTTGTTAAGATCCGTGTAATCCACACACATCAAGTGCCGTTTTTCTTAAGAACCAGCACCGGATTAGCAAGCCACTCTGGATGGAAGACTTCAGCGATAAAACCAGCTGCTAAGAGCACAGCCACCTCCTCTCAATGGCCTTGCGCCTTTCTTGTTAAATGGCGGGCTGCTTCACGGTTTGTACTTGGGATCAACATTAAGAGTGTGCTTGTGAGTTGCCTCGGTACACTGGCATGTCGGAGGGCTTCCATGCAAAAATGTCCCTGTTCTCACGGATGAACTTCGATGGTAGCGCTTTCCTATTTCGGATCAAGTTGGCGCGATCTTTGAAGCGCCGGACGAATCGCCGAGCCACAGAAGTCTACAAGCTTAGTCTCATTGCCGATTTGAATTTCAGGGCGGATCATGCTCGTAGTTGGCTTCTTCAATGGAGTCATGTGCGGGATCAACATTGTCCTTATAATACTTCAGCTCCTCGGTGGCACAAACCGACTCTGCGTAAGCCGCATCACCTTCCTCACATTCCAAAGCGATCTTGCGGCTCCCATGAACCATTATTGTCCCCTTGTGACCCGGCATCTTGAGCTGCAAATAGATATAACAAGGCCGTGCCATGAACTTGGCATAAGCCGGTCGCCCGAACAGGGCATGATATGGACCTTGGATTTTTACCACTTCAAACGTCAATGTTTCCGATCTGGAGTCATGTTCATCACCAAGGGCCACTTCCAAAGCTATTTTACCAACAGGATATGCTGACTTGCCAGGTACCACACCATGGAACACTGTATTGGACGGTTTGAGATGTTTATCCGTTAGTCCCATACGACGGAAGGTCTCATAGTACAGGATGTTAATGCTGCTCCCTCCATCCATGAGTACCTTGGTGAACTTATAACCTCCCACGAGGTGCCACCACGAGGCTAGCTGACCCGGATTATCGACCGGGAGGATGATCCTCTCTACTCCATATAATGGGCTGCTCGACCAGCGTAAATAATGAGGAGCGGCGGTTCAACGGTGTTGTTGCCAGCAAAAGCTTCGGTCTCGCTTGTCTAAGCTGGTGGTGAAGACATAGTACGCCCACTATTCAAGCTGCTTTGGGTTGCTTTGATAACCCATTTACTTCGCTTCTTTGGTTGTAACCACCTTGGCTATTTCGATTGTTACGGTTGTTACATCCGCCGGATTACCATTAAATCCTGAACGAATTTCCTCCACATAACCCGACCGGATCTGAACCGCCCGCCGAGCCGTGATCATCTGGAAAGCATTAGAACTCTTGAACTCCTGCATAATGTAGCAGTCCTTCCAAAGGTGGTTGGCGGCATCTCCTTCGTCCGTGCTTTGGGCAGGGCTGATTCAATAAATAATTTAAGCGATCTGGGTTAGGATTGAGCCCCACGATTCGCCGCCTTACCTCTGCGCGTGACCCTTGTCTGTAGCGTTGGTATTAACTACAAAGTCCATGTTGCCATCCGCTTTACGCTTGCCATTACCTGTTGAGTGATGTTCTTTGGCCCTTGGAGTTCTTGTTCTTCCTTCCTTCTGTCTTATCATCGTCGGACTCGGTATCCTTGGTACTATCGAATCAGCATACTTCACTAAAGCGCCCATGAGAGTTCCCATGTCATTACAAAATCGCTTCATGCGCTAACTTTAACCCGAGGCTGAAACGGCGGTTGCCCTCGGGTTAAGATCGCAGAGTCGGCGTTGATCCGATCGATGAGTGCAAGATTTCCAAAAAGGCGTGCCCAATGGGTTGTTGACTCCCTTCCCCACGGACACAAGCCGCTAAGTCCACTCTGGACATGGGCTGCTTCTGGTATCTTTGAAATTCTGGATAAACGGGCTGCATGGCGGGCCCATGAGCGATAGAATTGGGTGGCGGGCTCTTCAACCAAATGCGGGCGTTCCTTCAAGCATCATGGTGAAGTACTGCACTGCGGCCTCATCCACATCCGGCATCTCCATGGCCATCTCATAGCTTTCTATCCATGCTTACGGAGCTAAATCGGCTAACTTGGCACCTTGCGCGGACCCTTGAAGTCTTTGGGCAGCGCACATTGCGTAAAGCGGGGGCGAGGCAAAGCACCCCCAAAGAGCTAGAGGTAACCCAGGCTCGGCCGAGATGGTCGGACGAACGGCGTGGTGATAAGCTGATGATGTGCTGCTAATTCGGCCTCCCTGCTTGGCGCTCGGGCCGGTCCACCACCTCACAGGTGTTATCGACACCACCTGCGAGTTGTTGCCACAGGCGCCACGCCGTGCATTACCAATCGGCGGTTCATCCACATACTGCTATAGCTCGGCTAGGGCGGGGTAGAGTGGATCCGATCGGCTGGCTGTCTGAATCGCTTCTGTTGGACCAAAAGCTGTCCTAAGGGCTCCTTGACCAGCGTCTCTGCGCTGTGGTGAACCACCTTCAATTGGAATAGCTTCGGCCGTGCGCAGCTGCAACAAGGTTATCCATCGGGTTGGAGTAGTGACCGGAGGTGTTTACTGACTGAGAGCTGCTGGCGTTATGGCGAGTAGATCTATTAAGCGGGGGCTGGACGGTAGCGCCGTCCAGTGCTACGCGGTTTACCACGGTGGATTCTGGTTCCCGCTCGGGGTGTTGAAGAGGTCTCTTCCTTGGCGAAGGCAAAGCGGGATCTGTATTTCCTCTTCATGACTTCATGTGGCGTTACGATCCAACATGAGCTTATAAGCTGTGCATCTAAAGCGGCCCGCTCTGCCGTCATCTGGCGTCTGCGGCTGCTAGATCCGCTTTAGCTTTGAGTGATTTGTTCCTTCACCTTCGCAATCTCCGCATTATGGCGTTCGATCCGCCGGGTTAGCCTATGCCATGGCGCAGCCAACGCATCGAACGATCGATAAAACTTGAGCGGCGAGCGCACGGGGCCTCTGCCCGGCGGCCGTCGCCGCTGTTGAACCGTGATCATCGCGCAGCGATCGAAGAGTGAAGCGCTGCTTATGTACCGCCATGAATATTCCAACCGGTTGGGTAGATCGAGAGGGTCGGGAATCTGTCCCCATCGGAACAGCCCCAATCCGGCCATCTTGTGGCTGATATAGAGATTGATTTCTCCGGTTGACGACTCGTCGTCGAGTAAACGACGGTCTCGCCACGGACTCGATCCGTCCTCATAACTTCCTCCGTGGATGACTCCCACAAAGGCACGCTTCACGGCCGGTTTAACTGGGCAGATCTCGTCGCTGAGCCGTCTCGACGAGGTCGGTGCAGATGTCCGGCTCAGGCCCTGGCTCACCAATCTTGCCGATGAAAATGTGTATGCCACCAAAGGGGACCCGGTATCCGTACTCGATTGAGCCGGCCTCGGGGCCCCATCCTGCGTCGTCGATGTAGAGCTTGTCGCGACGTCTCTTGGTCATCTGGCCCACAGCATAGCCTTCGAGTCCTTCGAACTTGCCCTCCAAGATCATCAAACCATCGTGCAATAGCCCCACGGTGGGCGCCAACTGTCGTGGTTTTGTCACGGCAGATGTCCTCGTGAAAGGACTTAGTCGTGGAGCCATCGCTACGGGTTAACTTGAAGGGGTTAAAGCGGACGCAAAGACACAAGAGTTTATACTAGTTCGGCCCCTTCGATGAAGGTAAAAGCCTACGTCTAGTTGTGATGGGATTGATGTGGTCTCGATGACTAGGGAGCAAATAAGCTTCGCCTAGGCCTCGAGTTGTTGTTGTCTGTCCTTGAACCGCCCCGGCCGTCCCTTATATACGGGTGACGCCTTGTCGGTTGAAGTCCCAATCTCCGGTTCATACCGTATCCGGGTTGGTCTCTCTCTATTCTAACTTACAATACAAGTTTACATACCAGGCGGTTTACGATTACGAGGTTCTAAACCGACTACATGCCTTGGCCCTTACTTTCATGCTTGGGCTTCTACACGTTGAACTATTGGTGAGTTAACCCGGCCCAGATAGGCGGTTTACGCCCGATAGTAATATCCCTACACCTTCATGCGGCCGTTTTATCAAAATTGAGAGATGGCGAGTGCGGCTTCCGCCCCATGCATGAGTCTTTGGGTGTTGGGATAAACAGCGCTCTTTTTCCCATTATTGGGTCCTTCGAGGCGCTCAACACAACGAACAAGGCAATCGGACTATAATGCTTGAACACTCTCACTTAGCCATAGAATTCTATAATTTTAAATTTGTGAAGCCCCTAGTATTCGGAAGACCGAGTTGGGGTGCTATCACGCCTAGGCGGACAAAGCGGACTCCTCGCTCTAAGCGGCATAAGTCTTTAGGGACTCGAAAACCTCTCGAACAGCGACCAGCTCTCGCCCTATCATCACGATCAGTTTTAGCTTTCTCCTTTGAGGTGCTTAGCCCGGCTCAAGCTGAGGCACAATCGCAGTGGTTCTCCGAGTGCTACCTTAGCCGATATAGCGGGCGTAAGGCACCAAAACATGGGGCAGGCAAACCCAAGTATTGACCCAAGACATGATTGAACCGATGCATATAATGCTATAAGTTCGGGTGCCGCACTCATGAGAGTGTTAGGACTTCTCACACCATATTCTGGGTACGCATAAGCCCTGGTGTATTAGCCGTACCAAAGTGTCACGGTTGCATTATGTCATAACTGAACATATTGTTATATAAAAAAAGGTAATGCAATAATAGACAAAAGCTATGCATTGTTTATTGAAAAGTCTGCGGTAAAAGCGAGCGATACAAATAGTCACGATAAGCAAGAGATGGGACTATTTAACATGTCCCCCCTCGAGGCGAGCTGCGGATGATATGTGAAAGAAGTATCTGCTCGTTATAGAGACCACTGGACACTCGGCGTAACTACGCCTCCACGGCTGTTGCATCGTGTGTTGGCGATTATCTTCGGACAGGCCTTAGGAAAGTGGAGTCACGAAAGTAAGAAAGAAAAAAGAATGACAAAATCGAGGCCCTTGTGCGGTTGAGCCGCATTTTGGGCGTCTTGAGTGGTCGTGCCCCTCCCCTATGCCCATGGTATTTCGGGCGTAATTATGTGCGCGCGATCTTGGTTTCACAATTTCACGAGGGCTAGGGTTAGGGCGCATTGCTATGCGTCTTTCGGAGCGTGCGAGCGGTCTTGTTGTAGGTTACTCGGTAGCGCTTGGCGGTGTCCGGACGTTTAATGGCGGATGGAGAATTGCCTTGTGGGCTGCTTTGTACTTCCATGCCGCGAGGGAACGCCGTATGCTCCTCCGTCCGGAGAGAGCGTTCGGTGTTTCCATTGACCGTAATGACTCCTCGAAGGCTGGCATCTTGAGCTTGAGGTATCGTGGTGCGGCACCGCATTGAACTTTACAAATGCGGTTCGTCCGAAAGCGAGGCGTGATAACCCATCTGCAGGCGGGACTATGTCGAAGATTAACTCCGCGAAAATTATCCGGGGATCCGAAGACCACCTCAAGTGTGGCGAGCATGTACAGTTGGCCTCTACACTGGTATGGCGCCTTTAAAGGTCGTCTTTGTGGGTTTAAATCTTGAGGATCTATGCCCATTTTTCGCACTATATCCTGATAAAGCAGGTTCAGGCTGCTGCCGCCGTCCATAAGGACTCTAGTGAGGTGAAATCTGTCAATGATTGGGTCTAAAACCAATGCGGCGAATCTGCCATGGCGGATGCTAGTGGGGTGGTCCCTTTGATCAAAAGTGATCGGGCAGGAGGACCATGGGTTGAACTTTGGGGCGACTGGCTCCAACGCATATACGTCCCTGAGTGCACGTATCCGCTCCCTTTTGGGTATGTGGGTTGCGTATATCATGTTCACCGTCCGCACTTGTGGGGGAAACCCTTCATCCCCTATTGTTCGTGGCGGGGCTCCTCCTCGTCATCATTGTGCAGCCCCTTGTCATTGTTTTTGGCGTTTAACTTGCATGCTGCTTGAACACCCAACAATCCCTGTTGGTGTGGTTGGCTGGGTTTTGAAGTGCCGTGTATCTAGCACAGCGATCAGTATTCGGTCCAAATTGGACGGGCCGGAGTATTTCTTTTGAATGGCTTTTTCCGTGACGGGTTTAGAGCCTCCGAATCCGGCATTAATCGCCGTATCCTCGGCATTGTCATTGTGTTAATGCGTGCTTTTGCTTGTTGCGACGCGACCGCCAATGCTGTCCTTGGTATCCAATTACAGGGATCTTGGTCATGTTATTACTATGAGCTAGCAGTTGTCTTCTCCGCGCAAAAGTGGGTCATGAGTATCGTGAGGGCTGCCATGGATTTCAGCCTTTCCTGTCCTAGGTCGGGCAAGCCACTCGTCACGGATGTTATGCTTGAAGGCTGCAAGGGCCTCTGCGTCCGGACGGTCGACTATTTGATTTTTCTTTGTTAGGAACCGTGTCGAATTACACGCCGATTCCTCAGCTCTTGAATTATGTGGCTTAGGTCATTGGCGTGCGGTGGTCGCACATAGGTGCCACGAAGTTGTCGAGGAATGCGGCTTCCGGTCCTCCTACAACCAATTGAATCTCTTGGCAAGCTGTTAAGCCAATGCCGAGTTGGTCCTTTAAGCTTGAGTGGGAGGTATTTGATGGCGTGTAGATCATCACCGCGGGCCATGTGGATATGATGGAGATAGTCCTCGATCCATACCGCGAGTCTGTTGTGCCATCGTATGATTCGATGTTTACGGGTTTGAAACCCTCGGGATTTGATGATCCATTACTTCATCGTGAGGCATAGTGGGTGTCTTGGCGCCTGTATTGAGCTATAACACGGCGTAGCTCAAATGAGCTTTATGCATTGTGTTAAACCCTACGGATTACCATATCACGCAGCGGTTATAAATCACGTGTCGTAGGCGCCCACGCGATCCATAGATCGATCTTGTTTGCCTTGCCCTGTCCTCCAATATATCTCGCAGGTCGCGCATTTTCCCCATGCCTTGGTATTCTTTGAGCGACGCGGGGTGTGGCTTGAGTGGAGGGCCGAGAGGCCTCTGTCATGACCACGAGGTGGCGGTCGGCCGTATCATCGCTGGTGATGTAGGTCTAGGTGCTTCCTCCTCTAATCCGGTAGCAGCCTGCGTTTTAGGTAGCTCTTGGAGGCGTTGAGTTCGTACTCTTGACCGCAAGAACATCAGTCCCTCATCGACTAGCAAGTCTTGGTCACTCTAAGCTGTTGCTGTTTTTTCTTGAGGCTGCTCGCCATGGCCATAAGCCTGCGTTTGAAAGCAGCTCTTGTTCGACGGGATCCTCGGGCACGACAAATTCATCGTCGTAGAGGCTTGCCTCGTCTTGGAGGGAGGCATGTAATTATCGTCCTCTACCTCTCATGCCGCGCTCTCTCATGAGGCTGGCTTCTCCATCCTCTGTCTTTGAATCCTGCTTTGGAGGGTTGTCTTTGGCCTTGTCAGGGGTGTTATTGTGTCGGTGCGGAATCGCCGTTTTCTTTGTGGCAAGATTTAGAGCGGCGCCGTTGGCCGGGCGCTTAGGCTGTTTCTTGGAGGGTCATCCTCCGTTGTTCCGCCGTTCCTTCTTTTGGGGTGTCCACCATGTATATGTCATATGGCGAGGTGGCCTTCCAGCGCCCTATAGGCCTTGGTTCTTGTTAAATCTCTGCATCGTCGTCCATACCGTCGATGTCTTGGTCAAGTCGAGCATGTCGGTTAAATCATCGACAGTGGCTACGATGTGGGTGGTGGGTGGGGTTTGAATTTCTTCATCATCCGCATCCCAACCTTGCTGACCATAGTCCGGTCAGGGCTCTCCTGATAAGGAGAGAAACTTTAGTGAATTCGGAATGTTGCCAAAGGGCGACTGCTGAAAGATGTCCGCGGCGGTGAACTCCATGATCGGCGCCCAATCGGATTCGGTTGGCGGCGCGGAAGGTTGAGTCGGAGAGAGTCCGGCACCTTAGAGTCATGAGCCGCAAGGACGAGTATGGTGTTGGCTCGATCACCGTAGAGATTGCAGCCCGGCGGTGTCCAGCCACCCGTCCTTGATTGGCGCGATCGGCTCGAGCTAAGGCCGGGCGGACACGGTCTCGACCTCGAGGACCTTTGTTCGTGCGAGCTAGATCATGCCCATTGTAACGATCTTGGCGCGCTTGGCTGTGGCTCGAACCCGTCGAAGATGAAGTCTCCGCGGACGTCGGCCGTGTAGTTCAAACTTCCAAATCTGACCTGATGGCCAGGGGCGTAGCTTTCAATCTGCTCCAGATGGCCAAGCAAATTGGCCCGCAGGGCAAAGCCACCGAATACGAAGATCTATCCGGGGAGAAAAGTATCACCCTGGACCGCATCGTTGTTGATGATCGAAGGAGCCATCAGGCCTAAAGGTGACGATATAGAGGAACTCTCAATGAAAGCACCAATGTCGGTGTCAAAACCGGCGGATCTCGGGGAGGGGGTTTCGAACTGTGCGTCTAGGCGGATGGTAATAGGAGACAAGGGACACGATGTTTTACCCGAGGTTGGGCCCTCCGATGGAGGTAAACCCTACTCTGGTTGATTAATATTGATGATATGGGTAGTACAGAGTATATCTACCACGAGATCGAGAGGCTAAATCCTAGAAGCTAGCCTATGGTATGATTGTTGTTCATCCCTCGGACTAAAACCCTCCGGTTTATATAGACGGGGAGGTTAGGGTTACAGTCGGTTACAATGGAAGGAGATCTACATATCCGTATCGTAAGCTTGCCTTCCACGCCAAGAAAGTCCCATCCGGACGGGGAATGAAGTCTTCAATCTTGTATCTTCATAGTCCAGAGTCGGCCAAGGTCATAGTCCGGCTATCGGACACCCCTAATCGAGGACTCCCTCACATGGTCTTTGAGGAGTCCGGACTAGGGGTGTCCGGACTATGAACTATCATGACGGACTCTGGATTATGAAGATACAAGATTGAAGACTACGCCCCGTGTCCGGATGGGACTTTCCTTGGCGTGGAAGGCAAGCTTGATACGGATATGTAGATCTCGTGACTCTGTAACCCTCTATCTGGTGTCTATATAAACTGATAAACAAAAGTGTCCCGTCTTTCGATGAGATGTTGGTTTTCGCTTTGGAGGAAGTCGACTTTGCGATCCGACTACGAGCGTCTGCGAGGGCGTCGCGCCTTAGCAATCGCTAAACCAACTCCGAGAGGTTATTGACCACGCCGAGCACGATCAACCTGACCACTAGGGTCATTTCCTGCGAGCAAACAAAGAACAAGCAAGAAACTGAGATTGCAATCTGGATATTGCGAATATAAGATGAAAGCTTTATTGATCAAGGTGGGGTTACGTGGCGCCTTTATGCAGTCGTTGAACACAAAGCGAAGCAGCGAAGTTGCGATTATGGCGAACTTTTAATCTAAACAAAACCCAAGGTCTAAGCGGTGCCCTAAGGGCTGTATATATGGAGGAAGAGAATTTCGTGGCCCTTGGTGGAGGGGTCGAAATCAACCATAACTCTTGTTTCCCCACATACGGACTCTAAAACAGCCTATACTTAAGTATTTCGAAATTACATGGGCCTGGCCCAATAATAAGGTGACGAGCACCTAGAATAGCCTATGGACGAATATTATGAAGTGACATCTTGTATATTTCGTCCAAGGCCTCATGCACTCATTAGGGTGGCTTCAAAGTCCTGGAATCATCACTTGTAACTCCGTTCTTGTTCCCCTTAGCATGCCAACATCTCCATGCTTGAACTTGCTCCAAGGTTCATCTTTCTTGTCCATGGTAGGCCCTTCATTTGTAAGCAAAACAAATGTATCCAATTTAGGCAGCATCATATTCTCATGAACATTGGAATCGTTACCAAGAAGCGAAAGTACACGATAATTCAATTGGCGTCTTGTGAGCTCTAGTAATTGGTCCGTATGTATAACAGCAGGGGCTGTGGGTGTAACAATAGTATTGATGTCCTCATCATCCTCCCCTTCTTGAAATGAAGTCGTCCTCGACGGAAGATCATCTTCCTCACCCAAATAAGGCTTCAAATCTGCAATGTTAAAAGTGGGACTAACCCCAAAATCTGCAGGCAGCTCAAGTTTATATGCATTATCATTTATTTTCTCTAACACCTTAAATGGACCATCATCACGTGGCATTAGCTTTGATTTGCGCAAATTAGGAAACCTATCCTTACGCAAATGTAACCAAACAAGATCTCCAGGTGCAAAGACAACATGTTTTCTACCCTTATCTCCAACAAGTTTATATTTAGCATTCATCGCTCAATGTTTTCCTTAGTTAACTCATGCATTTTAAAATCAATTCAGCACGTTCTTTAGCATCAAAATTAACCTTCTCCGAAGATGGAAGAGGCAACAAATCAATAGGTGCACGGTAGGAAGCCATACACAATTTCAAAGGGCACATCTTAGTAGTAGAATGCAATGAGCGATTATAAGCAAATTCAATATGAGGCAAGCATTCTTCCCACATTTTCTTAGTATTCTTCAAAACAGCCCTAAGCATAGTAGACAATGTTCTATTGACTACTTCAGTTTGTCCATCGGGTTGGGGGTGACAAGTAGTACTAAAAAGCAGTTTAGTCCCCAACTTAGCCCATAAACATCTCCAAAAGTGGCTAAGAAATTTAGTATCACGATCTGAAACAATAGTATTTGGCACACCATGCAAGCGAATAATTTCACGAAAGAACAAATCAGCAACATTAACAGCATCATCGCTTTTATGACATGGTATAAAGTGTGCCATTTTAGAGAATCTATCCACGACAACAAATATGCTATCCTCCCTTCTTTGTTCGAGGTAAACCTAAAACAAAGTCCATAGATATATCCTCCCAAGGAACACTAGGCACGAGCAAAGGCATATATAAACCATGAGGATTGAGTCGTGACTTAGCTTTTTGACATGTAGTGCAGCGAGCAACAAAAGCGCTCAACATCCGTCTCATCTTTGGCCAAAAGAAATGTATAGCAAGTATATCCTCCGTCTTCTTGGCGCCAAAGTGTCCCATTAATCCTCCTCCATCGCCTCCTGCAACAACAAAAACGAACAGAGCTAGCAGGAATGCATAGCTTGTTAGCACGAAACACAAAACCATCATTAATAACGAACTTGTTCCATGTTCTTCCTTCTTTACAATTCTGCATTACATCTTTAAAATCAGCATCATGCACATATTGATCTTTGATGGTCTCCAAACCAAATATTTTGAAGTCAAGTTGTGAAAGCATAGTATAGCGACGAGACAAAGCATCAGCAATAACATTTTCTTTACCCTTCTTGTGTTTGATGACATAAGGGAAAGTCTCAATGAATTCAACCCATTTAGCATGTCTACGATTCAGTTTAGCTTGACTTTTAATATGTTTCAAAGATTCATGATCAGAATGTATAACAAATTCTTTGGGCCATAAATAATGTTGCCATGTCTCTAAAGTCCGAACAAGAGTATATAATTCTTTGTCATAAGTAGAATAGTTCAGACTAGGCCCACTCAATTTTTCGAGAAAAGTATGCAACAGGTTTGCCATCTTGTAATAACACACCTCTAATCCAATTCCACTAGCATCACATTCAAGCTCAAAAGTCTTATTAAAGTCGGGAAGTTGGAGTAAAGCGAGCATGTGTCAACTTATCTTTCAATACCGTGAAGGCTTCTTCTGTGCGGTACCCCAAACAAAAGGCACATCCTTCTTTGTAAGCTCATTGAGAGGTGCAGCAATGGTGCTAAAGTCTCTCACAAAAGCGCCTATAGAAACCAGCGAGTCCAAGAAAACTCCTCACTTGTGTGACCGTTTTGGGCTGCGGCCAACTCTCAATAGCTTCAATCTTGGCTTTATCAACTTCAATTCCTGTGGAGTAACAACATAGCCAAGAAAAGATACTCGATTCGGTGCAAAAGGTGCACTTCCCAAGGTTACCAAACAAACGTGCATCACGTAGAGCATTAAAAACAGCACGTAAATGTTCCAAATGTTCTTCCAAAGATTTGCTATAAATCAGTATATCATCAAAGTAAACTACCACAAATCGTCCAATGAAAGCACGTAAAACTTAGTTCATTAATCTCATGAAAGTACTAGGTGCATTAGTTAACCCAAAAGGCATGACTAACCACTCATATAATCCAAACTTAGTTTTAAATGCTGTTTTCCATTCATCTCCCAATTTCATACGAATTTGATGGTATCCACTACATAAATCAACTTTGGAGAATATTGTAGAGCCACTCAATTCATCAAGCATATCATCTAGCCTAGGAATAGGATGACAATAATGTATAGTAATATTATTAATGCCTCTACAATCAACACACATCATGACGTACCATCCTTTTAGGCACTAGTATAATAGGAACAGCACAAGGACTAAGAGATTGGCGTATATAACCTTTGTCGAGCAGCTCCATGCTTGACGCATAATCTCCTTCGTCTCCTCTGGATTGGTGCGGTATGGTGCGCGGTTGGGTAGCGATGCACCGGAATTAAGTCAATTTGATGCTCAATCCCTCGAATAGGTGGTAATCCCGTGGCACGTCTTGTGGGAAGGCGTCGGCGAACTCTGCAAAATGTTAGTGACAGCGAGGGGCAAAGAGGAACGACGTCCTCGAATGAAAATAATGCCTCTTTGCACACAAAAGCATACCAAACAGATTTGCTAGAATCTAGCTCATCAATATCCGATTTGGTGGCAAATAAACATGCACTTTTCAGTTTAATTTCAGAAGCAACATTAGATGGTTTATTATTAGGCTTCATTTGTTGCTCAAATTCTTTTGCCACAATCTGATTTTCACTCTTATTTTTCTCCTGTTTTGCTTTATTAGCTCTATTAATATCATCTTTCAAAATGGAATCAGAGTCATAGGAAGCAAAGTAATATTTTTATCCTTGTGAACAAGAGTATACTGATTGTTTCTACCATGGTGTACAGAATTTTATCAAATTGCCATGGTCTACCAAGTAATAAGGAACATGCTTGCATAGGTACCACATCACAATCAACATAATCGGCATATGTAGAGATACTAAAATACACACGAATAGTGCGTGTTACCTTAACCTTGCCGCTGTTGTTGGACCATTGGATGTAGTAAGGATGTGGATGTGGTCTTGTGGTGAGAGAAAGCTTCTCCACCATATCCATGCTAGCCAAGTTGATGTAGGGCGGAACCCTACGTGGGCGATCTTTCACGTTGGAGCGGATCCTACGGTGAATCACGATGAACACGCGGAAGAACAAGAGGGAAAACACGGGGAAAACGAGAGAGAAGTCACTCAACCGACAAGAAACCAATCACACAAGTGCTAGATTATCAAACACATAGAGTGGCACAAGATTCGAGATCAACAAAGGTAAGGATACACAAGTAGCCGTTCTTCTCCAAGAGGAGGTCTTGATGGGTCCACCCTAGAAGGGGGTCTTGAATCCGCTTGGGGATCTTCTCCGTAGAGGTCCTGATCTCCGAGGAGAAGTAGCCAAGTGGATGAGCAAAGGCTCTCTCACCTAAACATGAGCTAATCCAAAGCTAACCCTAGAAAGAGGAGGGGATCAAGTATATATAGTCTCGGGGCGAAGGGGTACAAGGGCAAGGCCACGAGGCCTTCTTGGCAGTGAGGGAGGCCGGACGTCCAAGGCGTCGGGCGGATGTCCGGGCTTCGAGGCGCCGGATGTCCGGGCTCTCAGCCGGATGTCGGGCTAGGGTGACTGATTCTGAGAACCAGATGCGGGGCCGGATTTCGGGCAAGTGGCGGATATCCAGGAGCCGGGGACAGGCTGGATGTCCGGCGGGGAGGCGGATGTCCGGCTGGTCTGGTCTCTCAGTGCATTCGGTGATGGAGGGCCAGATTTCGGGCGGCGGGGCGGATATCCGGGGCTTCAGGAAGAGCCGGATGTCAGGGCATGGGGCGGATGTCCGGCTGTCTGATTCTTCCGGTTCCTCTCGTCGTGTTTCTTCCTCCTTGTACTAGGCGGCTTGTCCATCTTCACGTCGTCCTCGGGAGGTTCCCTTGACACCTAATCACGCATAGCATATCGGACTTAGGTAGTAGCCATGTCTCGAGTGGATCATATGTGATATCAATAAGGAAAGAGGTCACCTCGTTCTCGAGAGCTCTAGCTCTAGCTCGTGTCATGGGTCCTCTTGGCTCTTGATGAGGCGGTTGTAGGTCCATGGGGATGATGGTGGGATGCTCGCATCATCTCCCCCCTTGTGAGAGATCCGACCTCGGATCAAAAGCTTCATCTCCATGGAAAGGTGCAAGGTCCTTGGCGTTGAAGATGTCGCTCACGTTGTACTTGTCTCGGTATGTCGATCTTGTAGGCGTTGTCGTTGTAGCGTGCTAGCACCTTGAAAGGTCCATCGGCTCGGTAGAAGCTTGGACTTGCGTTCTTTGGGGAAGCGGTCCTTGCGAAGGTGTAGCCACACTAGATCACCAATGTTGAAGGCGATGGGTTGCTTGTTGACGTTGAGCTTGTTTGCTTGGCGTTGTACTTGGCGCTCAATGGTGTGCCTTGTATCTTCGTGCATCTTCTTGATGTAGCTTGCTCGTTCACTTGCATCCATGTTGGTGCGCTCTTGGAGAGGAAGTGGTAGAATGTCCAATGGGGACAATGGGTTGAAACCGTGAGCGACCTCGAAGGGGACTTGCGGTAGTTGAATGTCTTGCGATTGTAGGCGTACTCGGCGATGGGTAGACAAGCTTCCCACTCCTTGATGTTCTTCTTGATCAAGACACGGAGTAGAGTGGATAGTGTGCGGTTCGTCACCTCCGTTTGGCCGTCGGTTTGAGGATGATATGCCGAGGAGAAAAAGAGCTTGATTCCAAGCTTGGCACATAGGGTCTTCCAAAAGTAACTCAAGAACTTGACGTCACGATCGGAGACGATTGTCTTTGGTATGCCATGGAGTCGCAAGATTTCCCTACAAAAGAGATGTGCAACATGTGAAGCATCGTCTATCTTGTTGCAAGGAATGAAATGTGCCATCTTAGAAAATCTATAAACAACAACAAACACGGAATCCTTGCCATTTTGAGTCCTAGGTAAACCAAGTACAAAATCCATACTAATGTCTTCCCATGGTTGATAAGGAATAGGAAGAGGCATGTAAAGACCATGAGATTGAGCTTTAGACTTAGCTTTGCGACATATATAGCATCGGTTGGTGAAGCGTGAGACGTCGCGGAACATCTTGGGCCAAAAGTAGTTGTTGGAGATCGTGGCGAATGTCTTGTCGCGTCCAAAGTGTCCCATGAGTCCGCCTCCATGAGCCTCCTGCAAAAGGAGCAAACGAAGAGAAGACTCGGGAATGCAAAGTTTGTTAGCTCTCATAAGGTAACCGTCCTTGATGTAATATTGTTCCCAAGACGTATGCGTCAAACACTTAGCATAAGGAGAAGCAAAAGATGGATCATGCTCATACAAGTCTTTTATATGCTCAAAACCAATAACATTCAATTCAAGGTGAGTGACAAGCATGCATATGCGTGAAAGCGCGTCGGCCACTACATTTTCTTTACCCTTAATGTACTTGATCACATAAGGAAAAGATTCAATGAATTCACTCCATTTTGCATGACGCTTGTTCAATTTAGTTTGACCTTTGAGGTACTTAAGCGTTTCATGATCGGTAAGGATGACAAACTCATGAGGTCTAAGGTAATGTTCCCAAACATGGAGCACACGCACTAAAGCATATAATTCTTTATCATAGATGGGATAATTAAGTTGAGCACGGAGAGTTTTTCACTAAAATAAGCAATGGCTCGTTTTCTTGCATCAAAACTCCGCCAATTCGGTACCACTTGCATCACAATGAACCTCAAAAGTTTTGTCAAAATTGGGCAAAGCAATAATCGAACATGAGTAAGCAAAGACTTGAGCTCATCAAAAGCGGTTGATTGCAAGGTTCCCCAAACAAAGGGAGTATTCTTCTTGCTCAAAGCATGCAAAGGAGCGGCAATTGTGCTAAAATCTTTCACAAAGCGACGATAGAAACCCGCAAGACCAAGAAAACTTCGCACTTGTTGCAAATTGGTGGGTTGGGGCCAAGTTTTGATTGCTTCAATTTTAGATTCATCAACATGGACACCCTTTGAGGAAACAACAAAACCCAAGAAAACCACTTTGTCAACTCCAAAAGTGCATTTTTTCAAGTTCGCATAAAGACTTTCCTTGCGAAGATTTTGCAACACAGATTTTTCATGAGTGATGTGCTCTTTCATGGTTTTGCTAAACACAAGAATATCGTCAAAGTAAACCACAACAAAGATTCCAATATAAGGACGAAGCACATGATGCATAAGGCGCACAAAAGTACCGGGAGCTTCCGAAAGACCCATAGGCATCACTAATGATGAGGACATCAATACCATTGTTACACCCACAGCCCCTGCTGCTATACATACTGGACCAATTACTAGAGCTCGCGCACGCCAATTGAATTATCAGGTACTTTCGTTTCTTGGTAACGATTCCAATGTTCATGAGAATATGATGCTGCCTAAATTGGATACATTTGTTTTGCTTACAAATGAAGGGCCTACCATGGACAAGAAAGATGAACCTTGGAGCAAGTTCAAGCATGGAGATGTTGGCATGCAAAGGGAACAAGAACGCGAGTTACAAGTGATGATTCCAGGACTTTGAAGCCACCCTAATGAGTGCATGAGGCCTTGGACGAAATATACAAGATGCCACTTCATAATATTCGTCCATAGGCTATTCTAGGTGCTGCATCACCTTATTATTGGGCCAGGCCCATGTAATTTCGAAATACTTAAGTATAGGCTGTTTTAGAGTCCGTATGTGTAGGAAACAAGAGTTAGGGTTGATTTGGACCCCTCCACCAAGGGCCACGAAATTCCCCTCTTCCTCCATATATACAGCCCTTAGGGCACCGTTTAGACCTTGGGTTTTGTTTAGATTAAAAGTTTGCCATAGCTGCAACTTCGCGTGCCGTTTGTGTTCAACGACCGGACAAAGCGTCACAGAACCCCACCTTGATCAATAAAGCTTTCATCTTATATTCGCAATATCCAGATTGCAATCTCAATTTCTTGCTTGTTCTTCGTTTGCTCGCAGGAAAGCAGGCCCTCGTGGTCAGGTTGATCGTGCTCGGCGTGGTCAATAACCCTCGGAAGTTGGTTTAGCGATTGCTAAGGCGCGACGTCTCGCTGCGTTAAGTAGTCGGATCGTCAAGGTCGACTCCCACGAAGCGATAGCCACCATCTCATCGAATCATCGGGACACCTTTGCCTCTATCAAGTGGTATCAGATTTCCAGGTTGCTCGGTGAGATTTTACGATTTTCCGTAGTTTAGATCGAGTCATTCTTCATACCTATAGTCCACGAAAAAGCCACACAAAAAAATTAGGGTTAGTTCATCATATCCGAACCAATCTGAGCCTTTGCATAATCTTTTTAGGGTTTGCTTTGTTGAATTTGCGGTTGCATCGTCGTGTCAAGTTGCTGGTCTTAGTCTTTTAGAGTTTCGAGTTCTGGTCATAAGTTGTCACGCCGCCGCCGCACCATCATCATCGCCTTGCCATCTTCCACCATTGCTTATCCGCCACCGCTCTGAATCCATATCCATATACCACCACCGCTGCCATATATCCACCACCATATATCCACCACCAATCCGAGTTCCTTGCATATTAGGGTTGTTTCGAGATCCATCTAGTTTCGATTCGTGTTTCCTTGCGGAGTAGGTTTGGAAAAAAAAGTCTGAAACCACCCTCGTTTAGGCCCAAAATTTTCAAAACGCACTTGTCAAAAAATTTTCTGGCTATCCTATTTTTAGGTGTTTCTAAGTGTATTGAGGCGATCGCCGTTATAGAAAGTTTTTTGACCCGTTTCAGTTTTTGGGTCGGGCGATCGAAAAAAAAATATTGGTCGAAAAAATTTCGTGCCCATCTGTCGGTTTGACACAGGAAGAGTTTTGAGACACTCGCCATTATAGTGATTTTTCGCAAAAAAAAAAAAAAAAGCAGCGCAAAAAAAAGGGCAAAAAAAAAGCGAATTTTTTTTTCCGAGTGTGCTTTTCCCTTGTTTACGTGCAGCACCGTGATTTTGTTAGTGTTCTAGGCTCGCGTCTCTAGCACGGTCTAGCCTAGGACCAGCACAAGATCCGTCGTTGGCGTTTATTCAACTTTGCATCTCTGAATTGATTATTGCTAACCTTTTTGCTACCATATTATATGCCTTCCAGCTCCACATACATCTACATCGTGCGTTTGACTCTCCCCGTAATCGCTCTATCCAAGCTTTGAGAGTTTTGACTACATCGGTTGCCGATCACCGCTTTCTTCTTGGGTAAGAACTGGTAAGAATTTGAGATTTGCTGACGGTTTGTGATTGTCCACCACACCATCACCACCACTTCCTAGTAGTCTGTCGAATCATATTCTTGTGTGTTTCTATTGCTGCTAACCATGGCAGGATCACAAGCCGGCGAGACTGACCGGGAGAACATGACAAACAAAGCGCTACATGATAAGTTTCAACAAATGATGAGTGGGCAGGTGGACGATGTGCTAAATAGATTTGAAGAGGCCATGGAGAAGATAGATGGCATTGAGAAGGCGTTGAAACAAAGCTCGATAACAAGTTTAATGAATTGCTCGTGGCGTCTACCACCACCACCACCGGCTGCACCTAACGCACCTCTACTACAACAACACGGACTACCTCCACATCATGAAACAGCCCTCCGCCGAGCTTCCCGTGTCCCTCTTGGCTGGCCAAGCTCTTTGGTGCTGCTTGTTGATATACGTGGCTCCTGCTGCTGCGGTGGGGAGGATGATTATGTAAGAGCTTACGAGGATGAGGTTGATCAACATCGAACTACGTGCAACCACCAACACCACAACCACCAGGTCGTCCACATGCAAATAATGGCAATGTTAGGGCTCCCCTTGAGTGCGAGATCATGACCATCTCCTAAACTGAAATTGAATATTCCACCATTTGAGGGTAGATATGTTCCTGATATATATCTTACTTGGGAGTTAGAAACTGAACAACGATTTACATGTTTACAATATCACGAGGAGAGGCGTGTTCTGCTGCTGTTTGTGCTTTCACTAGCTTTGCATGTGTTTGGTGGTGCGAACATTGTAGATTATATCTGTTCCAGCTACTTGGGCTGCTTTGAAAACTGCTATGCGTACTCGTTGGGTTCCACCATATTATCAGCGTGAATTACTTCAAAAATTGCAGCGCTTAAGACAAGGAAAAATTCGGTGAAGAATATTATCGGGAATTACAAACTGGCTTGATTAGATGTGGTATTTTGAGGAGAATGAAGCTATGCTTGCACGTTTTACGGGTGGATTAAATAGAGAGATTCAGACCATTCTAGACTACAAGGATTATAATAATATCACTCGATTATTCCATCTTGCTTGTAAAGCTGAGCGTGAAGTCTTGAGGATCGGCGGGCCTTGGCGCGGACTAACTTTTCTGCAGGTCGACCTTCATCATGGACACCACGTGCATCATCTACTTCCACACGTTCTACTACACGGCACCTCCGTCGGCTGCCACCTCCAACCGTGATACAAGAAAGCAGGCACAACCACCACTATCGCCAAGAGTACACAGGCCTACAGAGCTCTTCTTCTTCCATGGCGTCAACAGGGCACACAAGTGATATTACTTGTCGTCGTTGTAAGGGAAGAGGACATTTTTGAGAGAATGCCAATCTCAGCGTGTGATGATTGCTTGAGGATGGTGGGTATGAGTGCGCTAGTGACTATGATGAAGAGACTTTGGCTCTTATTACACATGAAGAACACGGTGGAGATGATTCGATCTTGAGGCGCAATACATGGCTCTTTGAAGACGCATGATGGCAGTATGAATGTTTAGTTGCTCAACGTGTTTTGAGTGTGCAGGTCACACAAGCTGAGCAAAATCAGAGGCATAACTTGTTCCATACAAAGGGAATTGTGAAGGAGCGTTCTATTAGCGTCATCATAGATGGAGGAGCTGCAACAACTTGGCTAGCATGGATATGGTGGAGAAGCTTTCTCTCACCACAAGACCACATCCACATCCTTACTACATCCAATGGTTCAACAACAGCGGCAAGGTTAAGGTAACACGTCTTGTTAGTGTGCATTTTAGTATCTCTACATATGCTGATTATGTTGATTGTGATGTGGTACCTATGCAAGCATGTTCCTTATTACTTGGTCGACCATGGCAATTTGATAGAAATTCTGTACACCATGGTAGAAACAATCAGTATACTCTTGTTCACAAGGATAAAAATATTACTTTGCTTCCTATGACTCATGATTCCATTTTGAAAGATGATATTAATAGAGCTAATAAAGCAAAACAGGAGAAAAATAAGAGTGAAAATCAGATTGTGGCAAAAGAATTTGAGCAACAAATGAAGCCTAATAGTAAACCATCTAGTGTTGCTTCTGAAATTAAACTGAAAAGTGCATGTTTATTTGCCACCAAATCTGATATTGATGAGCTAGATTTCAGCAAATCTGTTTGCTATGCTTTTGTGTGCAAAGAGGCATTATTTTCATTCGAGGACGTGCCTTCCTCTTTGCCTCCTGCTGTCACTAACATTTTGCGGGAGTTCACGACGTCTTTCCACAAGGCGTGCCACCAGGATTACCTCCCATTCGAGGATTAAGCATCAGATTGAGTTAATTCCGGTGCATCATTACCCAACCGTGCACCATACCGTACCAATCCGGAGGAGCGAAGGAGATTATCGTCAAATACAGGAGCTGCTCGACAAAGGTTACATCTGCGAATCCCTTAGTCCTTGTGTTGTTCCTATTATTCTAGTCTTTGAACAAGGATGGTGCGTCGGCGTATGTGTGTTGATTGTAGAGGCATTAATAATATTACTATTCGTTATCGTCATCCTATTCCTAGGCTAGATGATATGCTTGATGAATTGAGTGGCTCTACAATATTCTCCAAAGTTGATTTGCGTAGTGGATACCATCAAATTCGTATGAAATTGGGAGATGAATGGAAAACAGCATTTAAACCTAAGTTTGGATTATATGAGTGGTTAGTCATGCCTTTTGGGTTAACTAATGCACCTAGTACTTTCATGAGATTAATGAACGAAGTTTTACGTGTTTTCATTGGACGATTTGTGGTAGTTTACTTTGATGACATATTGATTTATAGCAGATCTTTGGAAGAACATTTGGAACATTTACGTGCTGTTTTTATTGCTCTACGTGATGCACGTTTGTTTGGTAACCTTGGGAAGTGCACCTTTTGCACCGACCGAGTATCTTTTCTTGGCTATGTTGTTACTCCATAGGGAATTGAAGTTGACAAAGCCAAGATTGAAGCTATTGAGAGTTGGCGCAGCCCAAAGCGGTCACACAAGTGAGGAGTTTTCTTGGCCTCATTTGGATTCTATAGGCGTTTTGTGAGAGATTTCAGCACCATTGCTGCACCTCCGAACGAGCTTACAAAGAAGGATGTGCCTTTTGTTTGGGGTACCGCCGCAGAAGACGCCTTCACGGTATTGAAAGATAAGTTGACACATGCTCCTTTACTCCAACTTCCTGATTTTAATAAGACTTTTGAGCTTGAATGTGATGCTAGTGGAATTGTATTAGGAGGTGTGTTATTACAAGATGGCAAACCTATTGCATACTTTTCTAAAAAATTGAGTGGGCCTAGTCTGAATTATTCTACTTATGATAAAGAATTATATGCTCTTGTTCGGACTTTAGAAACATGGCAACATTATTTATGGCCCAAAGAATTTGTTATACATTCCGATCATGAATTTTCGAAACATATTAAAAGTCAAGCTAAACTGAATCGTAGACATGCTAAATGGGTTGAATTCATTGAGACTTTCCCTTATGTCATTAAACACAAGAAGGGTAAAGAAAATGTTATTGCTGATGCATTGTCTCGTCGCTATACTATGCTTTCTGATGCGGAGCATCCCACGATCATCCCCATGGACCTACAACCGTCTCATCAAGAGCCAAGAGGACCCATGACACGAGCTAGAGCTAGAGCTCTCGAGAACGAGGTGACCTCTTTCCTTGTCGATATCACATATGATCCACTCGAGACATGGCTACTACCTAAGTCCGATATGCTATGCATGATTAGGTGTCAAGGGGAACCTCCCGAGGACGCACGTGAAGATGGACAAGCCTCCAAGTACAAGGAGGAAGAAACACGACGAGAGGAACCGGAAGAATCTGCACAGCCCGGACATCCGGCCCCATGCCCCGGACATCCGGCTCTTCCCGACACCCGGATATCCGGCCCGCGCCCGAAATCCGGCCCTCCATCACCGAATGCACTGAATGACCAGACCAGCCGGACATCCGGCCCTTCCCGAAGCCCCGGATATCCGGCCGCTCGCCCGGAAATCCGGCTCCCACCACCCGGTTCTGCAGAATCAGCCGCCCTAGCCCGGACATCCGGGCTGAGAGCCCGGACATCCGGCGCCTCCCGAAAGCCCAGACATCCGGCCCGACGCCCGGACGTCCGGCCTCTCCTGCCTGCGCGCAGTGCCTCATGGCCTTGCCCTTGTACCCCTTCGCCCCGAGACTATATATACTTGATCCCCTCCTCTTTCTAGGGTTAGCTTTTGATTAGCTCATGTTTAGGTGAGAGAGCCTTTGCTCATCCACTTGGCTACTTCTCCTCGGAGATCAGGACCTCTACGGAGAAGATCCCCAAGCGGATTCAAGACCCCCTTCTAGGGTGGACCCATCAAGACCTCCTCTCGGAGAAGAACGGCTACTCGTGTATCCTTACCTTTGTTGATCTCGAATCTTGTGCCACTCTATGTATTCGATAATCTAGCACTTGTGTGATTGATTTCTTGTCGGTTGAGTGCATTCTCTCTCGTTTTCCCCGTGTTTTCCCTCGTGTTCTTCCGCGTGTTCCTCGTGTTTCCCCGTAGGATCCGCTCCAACGTGAAAGATCGCCCACATAAGGTTCCGCCCTACATCATCATGGTATCATGAGCCACGTTGATCACGTTTTGGAGCCCCTACCCCGTGTTTTCTAGCTTGATTTTGTTGTTTTTGTCCTAATTCCGAAAATTTCCCCACAAAAATAGCCCCAAATTTTTTTGTGATTTGTTAGTGTGATGAAATTTTGTTGGATTTGATCCGTGGATTTCGTGTGTTACAGGTAGATCTAGCTTTTCCCCATCTTTTCCCCAATTTTCATCCACAAAATCGCCCAAATTTGACCGGTTGTGACATCCCCCGCGGTGTTCTTCGTGCCCGGACGTCCGGCCCGAACAGCCCGGACATCCGGCAGCCCGGACATCCGGCCCGATCAGCCCGGACATCCGGCGCCCCGGACATCCGGCTGCTAGCCCGAATTTCCGGCCCCTGGTAGCATCCATCCCTTCCACCACCCCGATCACCGCCTAACCTTCGCCAAATTTTGTCCCGTGCCCACATACACTTCCACTTACCTCCACCATTTCCGCATAACACCACCATAGCCGTTCCCGAAACCAATTCGACAAGGTTGCCACATTTTGACTTGAGAATTTGAGTTGGGGTTTTCCGTATCCTTTTGTGTTTCGCTATCTAGGTGCGGTTCAACATCAACATCACCACCGCTCATCTTCGTAAGGGCGGTAACATCGTCGACACCTTTGTCATTACTTGCAATTGCATTGATAAACATCATAGCCCATCTTTTGCGTCGCTTACCCATCGAGACTAGCCATTGAGGGTTGCCGGCAACGTGACTTGTGCACTTTAGTGATCATACCCCATAGCATACATACCATACCAAAGTGGTGCATATCTTAGCATCAACTTGTGTGTCACAAAGTTGTCATCGCATACACAATTGCTACCTTGGTTCGTGACGTTTTGCATGAGAAAAGAGCTCAAAAGAGAAAGAGCCAATCAAGCTTTTAAGCAAAGAGAGAAAGATAAGCAAAGAGCTTATGAGCAAGAACCATAGCATCATCAAACATTAAGATTGTCATACTTGATCATCTTGGATCAACACATCGACACACCATACATATAGCACACTTGGGATAGAAGTCGTTGCATTTTGCTTAGTAGGTTGTGCACAAGTTCGTATCCGCCTATTGTGCAATCGTGCTAGCGTCTCTCTAGTGTTCTGCAACAAGAGCATCTTGGTGAATTCCACATTTTGGCTCATCCTTGGTTGCATAACCCCATATTATCTATTTGCGCGTGTGTTTCCGTGTACCATATCTTGCTATTGGTCTACTTGTTGCATTTGCAAATTTGTGAATCATTTCCAACTTTATTGAGTCTCACTTACAATTGCATCAAATTTTGTGCCACCATCCTAACCGAGCTCCACCATAAGCTTTTATTTGTGTAGGCGTGAGAACCGACAAGAATCGGTACCAAGAGTGCTATTTCATTGTCCGCATTTGAGTGAACTTGATTCATTTTCAACATTGGTCAAAGGTACATTGGTATAGGTTCTTTTCCGTTCTACCACTCACATCTTGCTTGGAATGATGGATAGGCCAAGTTCTTCTACCAACCCACTCTTCATCGAGCAAGACGACGACATGTCCTCATACGTCACCAAGAGCCACCTCTTTGGTGCACAACGAGCGTTGCACCAAGAACAACAAGCAATGAGCGACCGCATCGACAACCTCGCCACCGACTTGCGACTCTCCGAGCAACGTACAAGAGACTACTTCGACAACAAGTTTGAGGCTCACAAGCAAGAGAATGATGCAAGAATGGGCCGAGATCCCCTTGTTGATGAGAACCGGCATCATTCCACTTCTTCATCATCAAGACGGAGCCGCTCGAGTCGACACTCCGACGACACCTTCTACGACTCAAGTACACCTACTTCGAACACTCTTCGTCGCGCCGCTCGTCAAGACCGTCATGCATCTCGCAACCCGCTACATGACAAGCATTCCCAAGAGCAAGTTGATGATCAAGTTCCTCGTCCTCAATCAAACCAAGAGGCTTTTGCTCAAGCTCAAGAACGACAACGTCTTCGTCGCCAACAAGAGGAAGAAAGAGCACGTCGTCACCAAGACGAACAAGACGCCAAGGCTCAACGTCTTCAACAACAACAACGTGAAGCGCAAGCTCTTGAGGCGCAACGTGCCCTTCAAGAATCAAGTAGAGCCGTCGCCAACCGCAACCGCGAACGGCGCAATCAAGAGGAAGCCCTTCGAGAAGAAATCCAAGAGAGGAACTACAAATGTCATGTACACCGTCAAGTTCCTCAAGCTCCTCCACAAGCTCGTCAAGCTCCACCTCAACCTCAAATTCAACAAGAGCAAGTTGATCATGGTCTTCCTCCGCGCCAAGAGCAACATGAAGACGAGTACATCCCACGTCAAGGACGTCATCATCAACATCGCCAACAACACAATGAAGAGCAACGCTGCGGCAAGCTAAAATTCACCATGCCCAAGTTCAATGGAAGCAATGACCCCGAAGACTACCTCTCATGGGCATTGAAGGTTGACAAAATCTTCCGTTTGCACAACTACGATGAAGCGAAGAAAATCGCTATGGCATCACTTGAGTTCCAAGATTATGTGCTCATATGGTGGGAACAAATCATCGAGAGACGACAAGCAAGAGGTGAACCTCCAATCACCACTTGGGCTCAAATGAAGGACGTCATGCGAGCAAGTTTTGTGCCAACCTACTACAATCACGACCTCTTCAAGAAACTCCAACTACTCAAGCAAGGAACAAAGAGCATTGAAGAATCCTACAAGGAGATGGAGATAGCCATGATTCGAGCCAATGTCAAGGAAGATGATGAGCAAACTATGGCACGTTTCTTGAATGGACTCAATCATCCCATCAAGAAGATCGCCGACTTTCAACCATACTCATCCCTCATTGAGCTCGTGCATCAAGCTACAAAGGCGGGCGCCAAGTGCAAGATGACTTCAAGCACGCCAAGTACTCATCCAAGACCTACGGCTTCTCCAACAACCAAGCTTCAACGACTACTCCAACATCTACTTCGACCAAGCTTTCTTCAAGAAACGACGACAAGTCAAGTTACAAGAAAACTTCGACAAGTTCAAGTCGTCCTCCTCCTTGATAGAGGCAAAGGTGTCCCGTCTTTCGATGAGATGTGGTTTTCGCTTTGGAGGAAGTCAACTTTGACGATCCGACTACGAACGTGCGAGGACGTCGCGCCTTAGCAATCGCTAAACCAACTCCGAGAGGTTATTGACCACGCCGAGCACGATCAACGACCACGAGGGCATTTCCTGCGAGCAAGCGAAGAACAAGCAAGAAACTGAGATTGCAATCTGGATATTGCGAATATAAGATGAAAGCTTTATTGATCAAGGTGGGGTTCTGTGGCGCCTTTGTGCGGTCGTTGAACACAAAGCGAAATGCAGCGAAGTTGCAGCTATGGCGAACTTTTAATCTAAACAAAACCCAAGGTCTAAGCGGTGCCCTAAGGGCTGTATATATGGAGGAAGAGGGGGAATTTCGTGGCCCTTGGTGGAGGGTCTGAAATCAACCCTAACTCTTGTTTCCCCACACATACGGACTCTAAAACAGCCTATACTTAAGTATTTCGAAATTACATGGGCCTGGCCCAATAATAAGGTGACGCAGCACCTAGAATAGCCTATGGACGAATATTATGAAGTGGCATCTTGTATATTTCGTCCAAGGCCTCATGCACTCATTAGGGTGGCTTCAAAGTCCTGGAATCATCACTTGTAACTCCGTTCTTGTTCCCCTTGCGCATGCCAACATCTCCATGCTTGAACTTGCTCCAAGGTTCATCTTTCTTGTCCATGGTAGGCCCTTCATTTGTAAGCAAAACAAATGTATCCAATTTAGGCAGCATCATATTCTCATGAACATTGGAATCGTTACCAAGAAATGAAAGTACCTGATAATTCAATTGGCGTGCGTGAGCTCTAGTAATTGGTCCAGTATGTATAGCAGCAGGGGCTGTGGGTGTAACAATGGTATTGATGTCCTCATCACTCCTACTACAAGCAACCTCAAGCCGCGTGCTTCATCCTCTACTCCGACCAATGAGACCATCAAGACAAGCTCCTTCAAGTGTTTCACTTGCGGCGGCCGAGGCCACAAGTCATACGAATGCACCAACAAGCGCACCATGATCCTCAACGACGATGGCACATATGACTCCATGAGTGAAGAGGAAATGGAAGCCCTGGAGCATGTGGCCATGCACCGGCAAGTGAATGAAGAGGAAGATGATCAAGTCTTTTGTGACGAGGATTTGAGCCCCGCTCTCGTTGTCTCCAAGGTCTTGACTCTCCAACATCAACAAGAAGAAGACCAACGATGCCACATCTTCCACACAAAAGCCGGCATCAATGGACGGTCCATCAAGGTCATCATCGATGGAGGTAGTTGCCACAACTTGGCAAGTGAAGAACTATGCTCCAAACTCCAATTGATCAAGAGGAAGCACCCGCACCCCTACAAGGTTCAATGGCTAAGTGACTCCGGCACTATACGAGTCGAGCATACGGTCCAAGTCTCCTTCAAAATTGGTGCTTATGAAGACACGTTGGAATGTGATGTGGTCCCAATGACCGTTTGTCACCTACTTCTTGGTCGACCATGGCAATTCGACCGTGGTGTCATCCACAATGGGCGCACCAATCACTATAGCTTCAAGATGAAGGGGAAAGAATATGTGCTACGACCTATGTCTCCTAGTCATGTGATAGCCGACAAACAAGCCACCCATCATAGAGAAAAGAGTGAGAAAGTGATCCACCCAAAAGTGAGTGAGAGCCACAAGCCAAATTTGAGCGACTCTTCGCCTAGAGAGAAAAACCTCATTCTATTTGCCACCAAAAGTGAGATGAGAGAAGTGTGTGAAAACCCATCTACCGTGATGCATTTTGTCCTTGTGTGCAAGGATGGAGAACCAAAAACTAACACCATTCACGAGCTACCTTTGGTGTTTCAATCTCTCTTGCAGGAATTCCAAGATGTTCTCCCCGATGAGCTACCTCCGGGTCTACCTCCTCTTCGAGGCATTGAGCATCGAATCGACTTCATCCCCGGAGCGCCTCTACCAAACAAAGCTCCATACCGAGTCAATCCCGAAGAAACCAAGGAGATTCAACGGCAAGTACAACAACTCATCGACAACGGTCATGTACGTGAAAGCTTAAGCCCTTGTGCCGTTCCCTTTATTCTTGTGCCTAAGCCCGATGGAAGTTTCCGCTTGTGTTCCGATTGTAGACCTATCAATGCTATTACCGTTCGATATAGGCATCCCATTCCTCGCTTAGATGACATGCTTGATGAACTTAGTGGAGCCAAATTTTTCTCAAAAATTGATCTTAAAAGTGGCTACTATCAAATCCGCATACAAGAGGGTGATGAATGGAAAACTGCTTTCAAAACCAAACTTGGTTTATATGAGTGGTTAGTGATGCCTATGGGTCTTTCGGAAGCTCCCGGTACTTTTGTGCGTCTTATGCATCATGTGCTTCGTCCTTACATTGGAGTCTTTGTTGTCGTTTACTTTGACGATATTCTTGTGTTTAGCAAAACCATGAAAGAGCACATCAATCATGTAAAATCTGTGTTGCAAACTCTTCGCAAGGAAAGCCTTTATGCAAACTTGAAAAAATGCACTTTTGGAGTTGACAAAGTAGTTTTCTTGGGTTTTGTTGTTTCCTCAAAGGGTGTCCATGTTGATGAATCTAAAATTGAAGCAATCAAAACTTGGCCCCAACCCACCAATTTGCAACAAGTGCGAAGTTTTCTTGGTCTTGCGGGTTTCTATCGTCGCTTTGTGAAAGATTTTAGCACAATTGCCGCTCCTTTGCATGCTTTGAGCAAGAAGAATACTCCCTTTGTTTGGGGAACCTTGCAATCAACCGCCTTTGATGAGCTCAAGTCTTTGCTTACTCATGCTCCGATTCTTGGTTTGCCCAATTTTGACAAAACTTTTGAGGTTCATTGTGATGCAAGTGGTACCGAAATTGGCGGAGTTTTAATGCAAGAAAAATGAGCCATTGCTTATTTTAGTGAAAAACTCTCCGGTGCTCAACTTAATTATCCCATCTATGATAAAGAATTGTATGCTTTAGTGCGTGTGCTCCATGTTTGGGAACATTACCTTAGACCTCACGAGTTTGTCATCCATACCGATCATGAAACGCTCAAGTACCTCAAAGGTCAAACTAAATTGAACAAGCGTCATGCCAAATGGAGTGAATTCATTGAATCTTTTCCTTATGTGATCAAGTACATTAAGGGTAAAGAAAATGTAGTTGCCGACGCGCTTTCACGCATATGCATGCTTGTCACCCAACTTGAGTTGAATGTTATTGGTTTTGAGCATATCAAAGACTTGTATGAGCATGATACATCTTTTGCTTCTCCTTATGCTAAGTGTTTGACGCATACGTCTTGGGAACAATATCACATCAAGGATGGTTACCTCATGAGAGCTAACAAACTTTGCATTCCCGAGTCTTCTCTTCGTTTGCTCCTTTTAAAAGAGGCTCATGGAGGCGGACTCATGGGACACTTTGGACGCGACAAGACATTCGCCACGCTCTCCAACAACTACTTTTGGCCCAAGATGTTCCGCGACGTCTCACGCTTCACCAACCGATGCTATATATGTCGCAAAGCTAAGTCTAAAGCTCAATCTCATGGTCTTTACATGCCTCTTCCTATTCCATATCAACCATGGGAAGACATTAGTATGGATTTTGTACTTGGTTTGCCTAGGACTCAAAATGGCAAGGATTCCGTGTTTGTTGTTGTGGATAGATTTTCTAAGATGGCACATTTCATTCCTTGCAACAAGATAGACGATGCTTCACATGTTGCAAATCTCTTTTGTAGGGAAATCTTGCGACTCCATGGCGTACCAAAGACAATCGTCTCTGATCGTGACGTCAAGTTCTTGAGTTACTTTTGGAAGACACTATGTGCCAAGCTCGGCATCAAGCTCTTGTTCTCATCGGCATACCATCCTCAAACCGACGGCCAAACGGAGGTGACGAACCGCACACTATCCACTCTACTTCGTGTCTTGATCAAGAAGAACATCAAGGAGTGGGAAGCATGTCTACCCATCGCCGAAAGCACGCCTACAATCGTGCAAGACATTCAACTACCGGCAAGTCCCCTTGAGGTCGCTTCACGGTTTCAACCCGTTGTCCCCATTGGACATCCTACCACTTCCTCTCCAAGAGCGCACCAACATGGATGCAAGCGAACGAGCAAGCTACATCAAGAAGATGCACGAAGATACAAGGCACACCATTGAGCGCCAAGTACAACGCCAAGCAAACAAGCTCAACGCCAACAAGCAACCCATCGTCTTCAACATTGGTGATCTAGTGTGGCTACACCTTCGCAAGGACCGCTTCCCCAAAGAACGCAAGTCCAAACTTCTCCCCCGAGCCGACGGACCCTTCAAGGTGCTAGCACGCTACAACGACAACGCTTACAAGATCGACATACCTCGAGACAAGTACAACGTGAGCGACATCTTCAACGTCAAGGATCTTGCACCTTTCCATGGAGATGAAGCTTTTGATCCGAGGTCGGATCTCTCCCAAGGGGGGCGAGATGATGCGGAGCATCCCACGATCATCCCCATGGACCTACAACCGTCTCATCAAGAGCCAAGAGGACCCATGACACGAGCTAGAGCTAGAGCTCTCGAGAACGAGGTGACCTCTTTCCTTGTCGATATCACATATGATCCACTCGAGACATGGCTACTACCTAAGTCCGATATGCTATGCATGATTAGGTGTCAAGGGGAACCTCCCGAGGACGCACGTGAAGATGGACAAGCCGCCAAGTACAAGGAGGAAGAAACACGACGAGAGGGACCGGAAGAATCTGCACAGCCCGGACATCCGGCCCCATGCCCCGGACATCCGGCTCTTCCCGACACCCCGGATATCCGGCCCCGGCGCCCGGAAATCCGGCCCCTCCATCACCGAATGCACCTGAATGACCCAGACCAGCCCGGACATCCGGCCTCCCCGCCCGGACATCCGGCCCTTCCCGAAGCCCCGGATATCCGGCCGCTCGCCCGGAAATCCGGCTCCCACCACCCGGTTCTGCAGAATCAGCCGCCCTCGCCCGGACATCCGGGCTGAGAGCCCGGACATCCGGCGCCTCCCGAAAGCCCGGACATCCGGCCCGACGCCCGGACGTCCGGCCTCTCAACTTGCAGAGTGCCTCGAGGCCTTGCCCTTGTACCCCTTCGCCCCGAGACTATATATACTTGATCCCCTCCTCTTTCTAGGGTTAGCTTTTGATTAGCTCATGTTTAGGTGAGAGAACCTTTGCTCATCCACTTGGCTACTTCTCCTCGGAGATCAGGACCTCTATGGAGAAGATCCCCAAGCGGATTCAAGACCCCCTTCTAGGGTGGACCCATCAAGACCTCCTCTCGGAGAAGAACGGCTACTCGTGTATCCTTACCTTTGTTGATCTCGAATCTTGTGCCACTCTATGTATTCGATAATCTAGCACTTGTGTGATTGATTTCTTGTCGGTTGAGTGCATTCTCTCTCGTTTTCCCCGTGTTTTCCCTCGTGTTCTTCCGCGTGTTCCTCGTGTTTCCCCGTAGGATCCGCTCCAACGTGAAAGATCGCCCACGTAGGGTTCCGCCCTACATCATCATGGTATCATGAGCCACGTTGATCACGTTTTGGAGCCCCTACCCCGTGTTTTCTAGCTTGATTTTGTTGTTTTTGTCCTAATTACGAAAATTTCCCCACAAAAATAGCCCCAAATTTTTTTTGTGATTCTTCCGGTTCCTCTCGTCGTGTTTCTTCCTCCTTGTACTTGGCGGCTTGTCCATCTTCACGTGCGTCCTCGGGAGGTTCCCCTTGACACCTAATCACGCATAGCATATCGGACTTAGGTAGTAGCCATGTCTCGAGTGGATCATATGTGATATCAATAAGGAAAGAGGTCACCTCGTTCTCGAGAGCTCTAGCTCTAGCTCGTGTCATGGGTCCTCTTGGCTCTTGATGAGACGGTTGTAGGTCCATGGGGATGATCGTGGGATGCTCCGCATCACAAGTAGTTGCAGCTCCCTCCATCTATGATGACGCGAATAGAACGTTCCTTCACAACTCCCTTTGTATGGAACAAGTTATGCCTCTGATTTTGCTCAGCTTGTGTAACCTGCACACTCAAAACACGTTGAGCAACTAAACATTCATACCTGTCAGCATCTTTAGCAGCCATGTATTGCGTCTCATGATCAGAATCATCTCCACCGTGTTCTTCATGTGTAATAAGAGCCAAAGTCTCTTCATCATAGTCACTAGCGGACTCATACCCACCATCCTCATTAGCAATCATCACACGCTGAGATTGGCATTCTCTCGCAAAATGTCCTCTTCCCTTACAACGACGACAAATAATATCACTTGTGTGCCCTGTTGACGCCATGGAAGAAGAAGAGCTCTGTAGGCCCAGCGGTGTGCTCTTGGCGAGATAGTGGTGGTTGTGCTGCTTTCTTGTATCACGGTTGGAGGTGGCAGCCGGCGAAGGTGCCAGTGTAGTAGAGCGTGTGGAAGTAGATGATGCACGTGGTGTCCATGATGAAGGTCGACCTGCGAAAAAGTTAGTTCGCGCCAACGCTGTCGATCCTGCACTTCACGTTCAGCTTTACAAGCAAGATGGAATAATCGGGTGATATTATTATAATCCTTGTAGTCTAGAATGGTGCGAATCTATCTATTTAATCCACCCGTAAAAGCGTGCAAGCATAGCTTCATTCTCCTCAACAATACCACATCTAATCAAGCCAGTTTGTAATTCCTGATAATATTCTTCTACCGAATTTTTTCCTTGTCTTAAGCGTTGCAATTTTCGAAGTAATTCACGCTGATAATATGGTGGAACCCAACGAGTACGCATAGCAGTTTTCAAAGCAGTCCAAGTAGCTGGAACAGGATATAATCTACAATGTTCAGACCACCAAACACATGTAAAGCTAGTGATAGCACAAACAGCAGCAGGAACAAGTCTCTCCTCAGGATATTGTAAACATGTAAATCGTTGTTCAGTTTCTAACTCCCAAGTAAGATATAGATCAGGAACATATCTACCCTCAAATGGCGGAATATTCAATTTCAGTTTAGGGAGATGGTCATGATCTCATATTTGAAGGGGAGCCCGAACATTGCCATTATTTGCATGTGGACGACCTGGTGGTTGTGGTGCTGGTGGTTGCACGTAGTTCTGATGTTGATCAACCTCATCCTCGTAATCTCTCACATAATCATCCTCCTCCACATCGCCAGCAGGAGCCACGAAGTATCAACAGCAGACACCAGCAGCTTGGCCAGGTGAAGAGGGACACGGCTCGCTTCGGCGAAGGGTTGCTTCGCGACGTGGAGGTAGTCGTTGTTGTTGTTGTAGAGGTCGTCGGTGCAGCCGGTGGTGGTGGTGGTAGACGCGCGAGCAATTCATTAAACCTGTTATCGAGCTTTGTTTCGAACGCCTTCTCAATGCCATCTATCTTCTCCATGGCCTCTTTGATAGAGGCTAAGGTGTCCCGATGTTTCGATGAGATGGTGGCTATCGTTTACGTGGGAGTCGACCTTGGCGATCCGACTACGATCGTCGCGAGACGTCGCGCCTTAGCAATCGCTAAACCAACTTCCGAGGGTTATTGACCACGCGAACACGATCAACGACCACGAGGGCCTGTTTCCTGCGAGCAAGCGAAGAACAAGCAAGAAACTGAGATTGCAATCTGGATATTGCGAATATAAGATGAAAGCTTTATTGATCAAGGTGGGGTTACGTGGCGCGCTTTATGCAGTCGTTGAACACAAAAGCGAAATCTGCGAAGTTGCAGCTATGGCGAACTTTTAATCTAAACAAAACCCAAGGTCTAAGCGGTGCCCTAAGGGCTGTATATATGGAGGAAGAGGGGGAATTTCGTGGCCCTTGGTGGAGGGTCGAAATCAACCCTAACTCTTGTTTCCCACACATACGGACTCTAAAACAGCCTATACTTAAGTATTTCGAAATTACATGGGCCTGGCCCACTAATAAGGTGACGCAGCACCTAGAATAGCCTCGGGGACGACATTTATGAAGTAGCATCTTGTATATTTCGTCCAAGGCTTCATGCACCCATTATGGTGGCTTCAAAGTCCTGAAATCATCACTTGTAACTCCGTTCTTGTTCCCCTTGCATGGCATTATCTCCATGCTTGTTCTTGCTCAATGTCCATCCTTCTCAAAGCTAGGGCCTTCATTTGTAAGCAAAACAAATGTATCCAATTTAGGCAGCATCATATTCTCATGAACATTAGAATCATTACCAAGAAAGCGAAAGTACGATAATTTAATTGGCGTCTTGTGAGCTCTAGTAATTGGTCCGATATATGTAGCAGTAGGGGCTGTGGGTGTAACAATGGTATTGATGTCCTCATCATCCTCCCTTCTTGAAATGAAGTCGTCCTCGTGAGCTCATATTCCTCACCCAAATAAGGCTTCAAATCTGCAATGTTAAAAGTGGGACTAACCCCAAAATCTGCAGGCAGCTCAAGTTTATATGCATTATCATTTATTTTCTCTAACACCTTAAATGGACCATCAACACGTGGCATTAGCTTTGATTTGCAAATTAGGAAACCTATCCTTACATAAATGTAACCAAACAAGATCTCCGGTGCAAAGACAACATGTTTTCTACCCTTATCTCCAAGCAAGTTTATATTTAGCATTCATCGCTCAATGTTTTCCTTAGTTATCTCATGCATTTTAAAATCAATTCAACACGTTCTTTAGCATCAAAATTAACCTTCTCCGAAGATGGAAGAGGCAACAAATCAATAGGTGCACGAGGTAGGAAGCCATACACAATTTCAAAGGGCACATCTTAGTAGTAGAATGCAATGAGCGATTATAAGCAAATTCAATATGAGGCAAGCATTCTTCCCACATTTTCTTATTATTCTTCAAAACAGCCCTAAGCATAGTAGACAATGTTCTATTGACTACTTCAGTTTATCCATCGGTTTGGGGGTGACAAGTAGTACTAAAAAGCAGTTTAGTCCCCAACTTAGCCCATAAACATCTCCAAAAGTGGCTAAGAAATTTAGTATCACGATCTGAAACAATAGTATTTGGCACACCATGCAAGCGAATAATTTCACGAAAGAACAAATCAGCAACATTAACAGCATCATCGCTTTTATGACATGGTATAAAGTGTGCCATTTTAGAGAATCTATCCACGACAACAAATATGCTATCCTCCCTTCTTTGTTCGAGGTAAACCTAAAACAAAGTCCATAGATATATCCTCCCAAGGAACACTAGGCACGAGCAAAGGCATATATAAACCATGAGGATTGAGTCGTGACTTAGCTTTTTGACATGTAGTGCAGCGAGCTACAAAAGCGCTCAACATCCGTCTCATCTTTGGCCAAAAGAAATGTGTAGCAAGTATATCCTCCGTCTTCTTCACGCCAAAGTGTCCCATTAATCCTCCTCCATCGCCTCCTGCAACAACAAAAGGCGAACAGAGCTAGCAGGAATGCATAGCTTGTTAGCACGGAACACAAAACCATCATTAATAACGAACTTGTTCCATGTTCTTCCCTCTTTACAATTCTGCATTACATCTTTAAAATCAGCATCATGCACATATTGATCTTTGATGGTCTCCAAACCAAATATTTTGAAGTCAAGTTGTGAAAGCATAGTATATCGACGAGACAAAGCATCAGCAATAACATTTTCTTTACCCTTCTTGTGTTTAATGACATAAGGAAAGTCTCAATGAATTCAACCCATTTAGCATGTCTACGATTCAGTTTAGCTTGACTTTTAATATGTTTCAAAGATTCATGATCAGAATGTATAACAAATTCTTTGGGCCATAAATAATGTTGCCATGTCTCTAAAGTCGAACAAGAGCATATAATTCTTTGTCATAAGTAGAATAGTTCAGACTAGGCCCACTCAATTTTTCAGAAAAGTATGCAACAGGTTTGCCATCTTGTAATAACACACCTCTAATCCAATTCCACTAGCATCACATTCAAGCTCAAAAGTCTTATTAAAGTCAGGAAGTTGGAGTAAAGGGCATGTGTCAACTTATCTTTCAATACCGTGAAGGCTTCTTCCTGTGCGGTACCCCAAACAAAAGGCACATCCTTCTTTGTAAGCTCATTGAGAGGTGCAGCAATGGTGCTAAAGTCTCTCACAAAACGCCTATAGAAACCAGCGAGTCCAAGAAAACTCCTCACTTGTGTGACCGTTTTGGGCTGCGGCCAACTCTCAATAGCTTCAATCTTGGCTTTATCAACTTCAATTCCTGTGGAGTAACAACATAGCCAAGAAAAGATACTCGATCGGTGCAAAAGGTGCACTTCCCAAGGTTACCAAACAAGCGTGCATCACGTAGAGCATTAAAAACAACACGTAAATGTTCCAAATGTTCTTCCAAAGATTTGCTATAAATCAGTATATCATCAAAGTAAACTACCACAAATCGTCCAATGAAAGCACGTAAAACTTCGTTCATTAATCTCATGAAAGTACTAGGTGCATTAGTTAACCCAAAAGGCATGACTAACCACTCATATAATCCAAACTTAGTTTTAAATGCTGTTTTCCATTCATCTCCCAATTTCATACGAATTTGATGGTATCCACTCATAAATCAACTTTGGAGAATATTGTAGAGCCACTTAATTCATCAAGCATATCATCTAGCCTAGGAATAGGATGGCGATAACGAATAGTAATATTATTAATGCCTCTACAATCAACACACATACATGACGTACCATCCTTTTTAGGCACTAGTATAATAGGAACAGCACAAGGACTAAGAGATTGGCGTATATAACCTTTGTCGAGCAGCTCCTGTACTTGACGCATAATCTCCTTCGTCTCCTCTGGATTGGTGCGATATGGTGCGCGGTTGGGTAGCGATGCACCGGAATTAAGTCAATTTGATGCTCAATCCCTCGAATAGGTGGTAATCCGGTGGCACGTCTTGTGGGAAGACATCGGCGAACTCTGCAAAATGTTAGTGACAGCGGGGGCAAAGAGGAAGGCACGTCCTCGAATGAAAATAATGCCTCTTTGCACACAAAAGCATAGCAAACAGATTTGCTAGAATCTAGCTCATCAATATCAGATTTGGTGGCAAATAAACATGCACTTTTCAGTTTAATTTCAGAAGCAACATTAGATGGTTTATTATTAGGCTTCATTTGTTGCTCAAATTCTTTTGCCACAATCTGATTTTCACTCTTATTTTTCTCTGTTTTGCTTTATTAGCTCTATTAATATCATCTTTCAAAATGGAATCAGGAGTCATAGGAAGCAAAGTAATATTTTTATCCTTGTGAACAAGAGTATACTGATTGTTTCTACCATGGTGTACAGAATTTTATCAAATTGCCATGGTCTACCAAGTAATAAGGAACATGCTTGCATAGGTACCACATCACAATCAACATAATCAGCATATGTAGAGATACTAAAATGCACACGAACGAAGACGTGTTACCTTAACCTTGCCGCTGTTGTTGAACCATTGGATGTAGTAAGGATGTGGATGTGGTCTTGTGGTGAGAGAAAGCTTCTCCACCATATCCATGCTAGCCAAGTTGTTGCAGCTCCCTCCATCTATGATGGCCTTGAATAGAACGTTCCTTCACAACTCCTTTGTATGGAACAAGTTATGCCTCTGATTTTGCTCAGCTTGTGTAACCTGCACACTCAAAACACGTTGAGCAACTAAACATTCATACTGTCGGCATCTTGACAGCCATGTATTGCGTCTCAAGATCAGAATCATCTCCACCGTGTTCTTCATGTGTAATAAGAGCCAAAGTCTCTTCATCATAGTCACTAGCGGACTCATACCCACCATCCTCGGTAGCAATCATCACACGCTGAGATTGGCATTCTCTCATAAAATGTCCTCTTCCCTTACAACGACGACAAATAATATCACTTGTGTGCCTGTTGACGCCATGGAAGAAGAAGAGCTCTGTGTAGGCCCAGCGGTGTGCTCTTGGCGGATAGTGGTGGTTGTGCCTGCTTTCTTGTATCACGGTTGGAGGTGGCAGCCGGCGGAGGTGCGGTGTAGTAGAGCGTGTGGAAGTAGATGATGCACGTGGTGTCCATGATGAAGGTCGACCTGCGAGAAAAGTTAGTCGCGCCAGCGCTGTCGATCCTGCACTTCACGTTCAGCTTTACAAGCAAGATGGAATAATCGAGTGATATTATTATAATCCTTGTAGTCTAGAATGGTTTGAATCTCTCTATTTAATCCACCCAGAAAGCGTGCAAGCATAGCTTCATTCTCCTCAACAATACCACATCTAATCAAGCCAGTTTGTAATTCGATAATATTCTTCTACGAATTTTTCCTTGTCTTAAGCGCTGCAATTTTTGAAGTAATTCACGTTGATAATATGGTGGAACCCAACGATACGCATAGCAGTTTTCAAAGCAGCCCAAGTAGCTGGAACAGGATATAATCTACAATGTTCGACCACCAAACACATGCAAAGCTAGTGAAAGCACAAACAGCAGCAGGAACACGTCTCTCCTCGGGATATTGTAAACATGTAAATCGTTGTTCAGTTTCTAATTCCCAAGTAAGATATATATCAGGAACATATCTACCCTCAAATGGTGGAATATTCAATTTCAGTTTAGGGAGATGGTCATGATCTCGTACCTGAAGGGGAGCCCGAACATTGCCATTATTTGCATGTGGGCGACACGGTGGTTGTGGTGCTGGTGGTTGCACGTATTCGATGTTGATCAACCTCATCCTCGTAAGCTCTCACATAATCATCCTCCCCCCCTTGCAGCAGCAGGAGCCCTGAAGTATCAACAATGACACCGGCAGCTTGGCGGTGAAGAGGGACACGGGAAGCTCGGCGGAGGGCTGTTTCGCGATGTGGAGGTAGTCCGTGTTGTTGTAGTAGAGGTGCGTTAGGTGCAGCGGTGGTGGTGGTGGTAGGCAGCGAGCAATTCATTAAACTTGTTATCGAGCTTTGTTTGACGCCTTCTCAATGCCATCTATCTTCTCCATGGCCTCTTCAAATCTATTTAGCACATCGTCCACCTGCCCACTCATCATTTGTTGAAACTTATCATGTAGCGCTTTGTTTGTCATGTTCTCCCGGTCGGTCTAAATCGACTTGTGATCCTGCCATGGTTAGCAACAATAGAAACACACAAGAATATGATTGACGGACTACTAGGAAGTGGTGGTGGTGGTGTGGTGGGCGATCACAAATCCGTCAAGCAAATCTCAAATTCTTACAGTTCTTACCCAAAGAAGCGGTGATCGGCAACCAATGTAGTCAAAACTCTCAAAGCTTGGATAGAGCGATTACGGGGAGAGTCAAGCATACGATGTAGATGTATGTGGAGCTGGGAAGGCTTATAATATGGTAGCAAAAGGGTCAGCAATAATCAATTCAGAGATGCAAAGTTGAATAAGCGCTCAAGCGCTCAACGACATGATCTTGTGCTGGTCCTAGGCTAACCGTGCTAGAGGCGAGAGCCTAGAACACTAACAAAATCACGGCGCTGCTGCGGAAACAACGGAAAAGCACACTCTGGAATTTTTTTTCGCTCTTTTTTTTTTTTGCGCTGCTTTTTTTTGGGCTGCTTTTTTTTTGCGAAAAATCACTATAATGGCGAGTGTCTCAAAACTCTTCCCAGTCAAACCGACAGGATGGGCACGAAATTTTTCGACCAAATTTTTTTTTGATTGCCGGACCCAAAACTGAAGCGGGTCAAAAAACTTTCTATATTGATTGTCTCAATCCACTTAGAAACACCTAAAAATAGGATAGCGAGAAATTTTTTTGACAAGTGCGTTTTGGAAAATTTTGGGCCTAAGCGGAGGTGGTTTCGGACTTTTTTTTTTCGAAACCTACTCGGCAAGGAAACACGAATCGGAAACTAGATGGATCTCGAAAACAAACCTAATATGAGAAAACTTCGGATTGGTGGTGGATATATGGTGGTGGTATATGACAGCGGTGGTGGTATATGGTAGCGGTGGTGGTATATGGATACGGATTGGTGGTGGTATATGGATACGGATTGAGGCGGTGGCGGAAAAGCAATGGTGGTAGATGGCAAGGCGATGATGATGGTGCGGCGGTGGCGTGACAACTTATGACCGAACTCGAAACTCTAAAAGACTAGACTCTAAGACCAGCAACTTGACACGGACGATGCAACCGCAAATTCAACAAAGCAAAACCCTAAAAAGATTATGCAAAGGCTCGATTGGTTCGGATATGATGAACTAACCTAATTTTTTTGTGGCTTTTTCGTGGACAATAGGTATGAAGAACAGACTCGATCTAAACTACGAAAAACTGGAAAATCTCACCGAGCAACCTGGAAATCTGATACCACTTGATAGAGGCAAAGGTGTCCGATGTTTCGATGAGATGGTGGCTATCGTTTACGTGGGAGTCGACCTTGACGATCCGACTACGATCGTGCGAGACGTCGGCGCCTTAGCAATCGCTAAACCAACTTCCGAGGGTTATTGACCACGCCGAGCACGATCAACGACCACGAGGGCCTGTTTCCTGCGAGCAAGCGAAGAACAAGCAAGAAACTGAGATTGCAATCTGGATATTGCGAATATAAGATGAAAGCTTTATTGATCAAGGTGGGGTTACGTGGCGCCTTTGTGCAGTCGTTGAACACAAGCGAAATGCTGCGAAGTTGCAGCTATGGCGAACTTTTAATCTAAACAAAACCCAAGGTCTAAGCGGTGCCCTAAGGGCTGTATATATGGAGGAAGAGGGGGAATTTCGTGGCCCTTGGTGGAGGGGTCGAAATCAACCCTAACTCTTGTTTCCCCACACATCGGACTCTAAAACAGCCTATACTTAAGTATTTCGAAATTACATGGGCCTGGCCCACTAATAAGGTGACGCAGCACCTAGAATAGCCTCGGGGACGACATTTATGAAGTAGCATCTTGTATATTTCGTCCAAGGCTTCATGCACCCATTATGGTGGCTTCAAAGTCCTGAAATCATCACTTGTAACTCCGTTCTTGTTCCCCTTGCATGGCATTATCTCCATGCTTGTTCTTGCTCAATGTCCATCCTTCTCCAAGCTAGGGCCTTCATTTGTAAGCAAAACAAATGTATCCAATTTAGGCAGCATCATATTCTCATGAACATTAGAATCATTACCAAGAAAGCGAAAGTACGATAATTTAATTGGCGTCTTGCGAGCTCTAGTAATTGGTCCAGTATATGTAGCAGTAGGGGCTGTGGGTGTAACAATGGTATTGATGTCCTCATCACTCTTCAAATCTATTTAGCACATCTTCCACCTGCCCACTCATCATTTGTTGAAACTTATCATGTAGCGCTTTGTTTGTCATGTTCCCGGTCGGTCTAAATCGGCTTGTGATCCTGCCATGGTTAGCGACAATAGAAACACACAAGAATATGATTGACGGACTACTAGGAAGTGGTGGTGGTGGTGTGGTGGGCAGTCATAAATCCGTCAAGCAAATCTCAAATTCTTACCAGTTCTTACCCAAGAAGGCGGTGATCGCAAGCGATGTAGTCAAAACTCTCAAAGCTTGGATAGAAGCGATTACGGGGAGAGTCAAATGCACGATGTAGATGTATGTGGAGCTGGGAAGGCTTATAATATGGTAGCAAAAAGGGTCAGCAATAATCAATTCAGAGATGCAAAGTTGAATAAACGCTCAACGACGGTACTATGCTGGTCCTAGGCTAGACCGTGCTAGAGACGCGAGCCTAGAACACTAACAAAATCACGGCGCTGCACGTAAACAAGGGAAAAGCACACTCTGGATTTTTTTTTGCGCTGCTTTTTTTTTTGCGAAAAATCACTATAATGGCGAGTGTCTCAAAACTCTTCCGAGGTCAAACTGACAGGATGGTCACGAAATTTTTTCGACCAAAAATTTTTTTTTTCGATTTGCGGACCCAAAAAGCTGAAGCAGGTCAAAAAACTTTCTATCTTGCGATTGTCTCAATACACTTAGAAACACTTAAAAATAGGATAGCCAGAAAATTTTTCGACAAGTGCGTTTTCGGAAAATTTTGGGCCTAAACGGAGGGTGGTTTCCAGAAACCTCCGGGTTTTTTTTTCCGAAACCTACTCCGGCAAGGAAACACGAATCGGAAACTAGATGGATCTCGAAAACAAACCTAATATGCAAGGACTCGGATTGGTGGTGGATATATGGTGGTGGTATATGGCAGCGGTGGTGGTAGCGGTGGTAGTATATGGATATGGATCGGTGGTGGTATATGGACACGGATTGGTGGTGGTATATGGATACGGATTCGGAGCGGTGATGGTAGGTGGCAGGGGCGATGATGATGGTGCGGTGGAGGCGTGACAACTTATGACCAGAACTCGAAACTCTAAAAGACTAGGCGCTAAGACCAGCAACTAGACACGACGATGCAACCGCCAAATTCAACAAAGCAAAACCCTAAAAAGATTATGCAAAGGCTCAGATTGGTTCGGATATGATGAACTAACCCTAATTTTTTGTGGCTTTTTCATGGACTATAGGTATGAAGAACAGACTCGATCTAAACTACGGAAAGCTGTAAAATCTCACCGAGCAACACGGAAATCTGATACCACTTGATAGAGGCAAAGGTGTCCCGTCTTTCGATGAGATGTTGGTTTTCGCTTTGGAGGAAATCGACTTTGGCGATCCGACTACTGAACGTCTTGCGAGGACATCGCGCCTTAGCAATCGCTAAACCAACTCCGAGAGGTTATTGACCACGCCGAACACGATCAACGACCACGAGGGTGCATTTCCTGCGAGCAAGCGAAGAACAAGCAAGAAACTGAGATTGCAATCTGGATATTGCGAATATAAGATGAAAGCTTTATTGATCAAGGTGGGGTTACGTGGCGCCTTTATGCAGTCGTTGAACACAAGCGAAGTACGAAGTTGCAGCTATGGCGAACTTATAATCTAAACAAAACCCAAGGTCTAAGCGGTGCCCTAAGGGCTGTATATATGGAGGAAGAGGGGGAATTTCGTGGCCCTTGGTGGAGGGTCGAAATCAACCCTAACTCTTGTTTCCCCACACATACGGACTCTAAAACAGCCTATACTTAAGTATTTCGAAATTACATGGGCCTGGCCCAATAATAAGGTGACGAGCACCTAGAATAGCCTATGGGACGAATATTTCGAAGTGGCATCTTGTATATTTCGTCCAAGGCCTCATGCACTCATTAGGGTGGCTTCAAAGTCCTGGAATCATCACTTGTAACTCCGTTCTTGTTCCCCTGCGCATGCCAACATCTCCATGCTTGAACTTGCTCCAAGGTTCATCTTTCTTGTCCATGGTAGGCCCTTCATTTGTAAGCAAAACAAATGTATCCAATTTAGGCAGCATCATATTCTCATGAACATTGGAATCGTTACCAAGAAAGCGAAAGTACGATAATTCAATTGGCGTCATGTGAGCTCTAGTAATTGGTCAAGTATGTATAGCGGCGAGGGGCTGTGGGTGTAACAATGGTATTGATGTCCTCATCAAAACCGGAGGTTTTAGTCCATAGGGACGAACAACAATCATACCATAGGCTAGCTTCTAGGTTTAGCCTCCTTGATCTCGTGGTAGATCTACTCTTGTACTACCCATATCATCAATATTAATCAAGCGGGGTAGGGTATTACCTCCATCGAGAGGGCCCGAACCAGGGTAAAAACATCGTGTCCCTTGTCTCCTATTACCATCCGCCTAGACGCACAGTCGGGACCCCTACCGAGATCCGCGGTTTTGACACCGACATAGGTGCTTTCATTGAGAGTTCCTGCGTGCCGTCGCCATCGGCAGGATGCCTCATCTCGTCTTTAAAGGCGATACCATCGCCAAAGAAGCCTTGGCCTTGGTCGACTCTTGGCTAGGCGGTTTCTCATGACCGCTAGTTTGGCGCCGGCACCGACGATGACCTCTCGAGTCATCGAAACCAATCTCCATGTTAGTTGAACTTGCCGAATAGTTAGATCCGATCGAGCTCTCCTCCATAAACGAGCTCTTGGATCGCATCGCCGCCCTGGGAGTCGCCACAAATTACGATCGGATCGGGCCTAAAACTGATCTGAGAGAGATCAACTCTCCCCAGGCTACCCATCATGTTGTTGTGATAGAGGAGCGGTCGGCGACTCTTCTTCTACCTTAAGGACTAGCTACGTCCAGATTCTGATCCCCCATGCGGATTCCGCGGAGGGGCGGATGTCGATCAAGCCACGAACTTAAAGTCGGTGGCGGGTTGGACTCATTGGATAACGCTCAAAATCCAAACTTCCGAGTTGGAAACTTTCGCCCTGAGTCCTAAATTATGCGGGGTTACGGATCTAGTTCCTCCGCCCACCCAAACATTAGCGATCTCTCTCGAATTCGGCAAGAGCCGCTGAAATAGTACATCATTCTTGGGCGATTCCTCTGGTTATGAACAGGATAAAGGACTGCCGAGAGGAGGACATAATCCCAATTTTCTGCAATAATTGCACGGACAAAGGAATCCTAAGCGCCATAAGTCGTTGTGAAATTACACGCTTTGTTGACTTGGTGACCATAGTACAAAAGTCTTGTGCGATGGAAGCGCTGGAAAACCGAAAGTAAATTTTGGGATAATCCGGACCCGAATACATCCCTAGTCCGAAATAAAAGGGTGCATCATTATCAAGCACACAGGTCAAATACCAAAAACCAAAACCCCTAAAGTGCGGAACCGTCTTGGAGGGTTGGCTAAGCGGACCTGCAAAATTCATAGCACAGAGGGCGCCACTCCAACTCATAGCCTTGAGCATGTTGGATACTACGGCAGGTGGCCAAAAGTGGCGAAGAGCTTCTAGCTTCGAATCCCAGCCCAGCAACACCGGTCACGGTGTTAACAGTCTTTGAGACTTTCGCATCAAATAACATGCAACGAACACTCCATAACCTTGCGAAGTCTACCAAGTAGCAACAATAAATCCATGGAGGACACGGCTATTACCTTTAATGCCGGTGGCGAACCTAAATTCGAACAGCCCGAGCACCGGCCGCATTGGTTCTCGGTCCGATAGTGGGCGGCTTCGCCTTACTAAGGTACTCATGGATGGCGGCGGCGGACTAAACCTCATCTATGAGAAGCGCTCGAAAAATAGAAATAGATGGAACCGCATTGAGCGAAGCAGCACAACCTTTAGAGGAATTATCCCAAGCGGGAAGCATGCTGCAGGAAAAATTACATTGGGCGTAGTGTTCGCTCACGGACAATTACAGGTCGAAGAGGTCACATTTCAGGTGGCCCGTTCAACAGCGGATATCATGCTTTATTAGGACGAGAGGCATTCACAATCTTTCAAGCTATACCCCATTATGGGTACATGAAGCTTAAAATGCCGGACCTAACGGAATCATCACTCTCGCTAGTGACACGAACATAGCACTCGCGCCGAAAACAAGACAGCCGCACTAGCCCTCGAGGCACTATCCGAAGCCCTAGCGGCCGAGGAACTCACCGCGATCGCTCCACGGTGAACAGGGCGATGTGATACTTGATAAAAGATCCAAGTCCACTTCTTTTAAACCAGCGGATGAAATAGTCAAATTCCAAGTCCACCCAGCGGACCCTACAAAGGCGGCCTCCATTGGGGCACAACTAAACCCTAACGTCGGCCAAGACTACGAGAATTTCTACGAGAAAAGCGGGACATCTTTGCTGGCACCCTTGGACATGCCGGGAATCCCACGTCGGCTGGCCGAGCACAGCCTAAATATCCTAAAAGGTTCAAGCCGATCAAACAGGCTCTTGGCGCTTTTCGAACCCAAGAGGCAGGCCATGGGAAGGAGCTAGCCAAACTCTTGGAAGCCGGATTCATCGGAGATATCAAACATCCGGATGGCTAGCAAACCTGGTGATGGTACCAAGAAGGATAAATCTGGCGCCTATGTGTTGATTTCAAAGACCTTAATAAGGCTTGCCCAAAGGATCCTTTCCCCTCCCGAATTGATCAAATTATTGGCCTTCTGACGAGGCACGACTCATTGTGCTTCCTCGACGCGTACTCCGTCTACAACCAAATCAAGATGGCGGAGCCAGACCAAGCTGCAACATCATTCATCATTCCATACGACCCGTTCTGCTTCAACACAATGCCCTTTGGGCTCAAAAACGCCGGCGCAACATATCAGCGTATGATTGGACATGTCCGCAAATCTGATCGGCAAAGCGGTGGAAGCATATGTAGATGGCGTGGTCGTCAAAACCAAGCACGTCGAAACTCTAGTAGGCGACACGAGGCTCACATTCGATAATTTTGAAAATATGACATCAAGCTCAATCCGGAAAAATGCATCTTGGCGTTCAAGCGTAAAGCTCTGAGGCTTCATTGTGTCCGCAGAGGAATTGAAGCAAATCCAGCCAAGATCCGAGCTCTGTCACAATTGGATATTCAAAGACCTCAAACAAATACAAAATTGGCGGGATGCGTGGCGGCTCTAAGCCGCTTTATTTCCCGTTGGGAGAAAATGCATTACCCTTTACCGCCTCCTCCGCCGCACGAACACTTGAGTGGGCGGATGCCGCCTGGCCGGACTCTAAAAATAAAGGCCATTTTGCAACAAATCCGGTCTGGGCGCGTAGCGTGGGCGAACCATTGCTATTATATATCGCGCAACACATCAAGTTGTCGGTAGCGGTGCTCGTTGTCGAGCGAGAAGCGGACGGACACGGTTCCCTATTCAAAAACCGGTTTATTATGTGTCCTTGTCCTAACTCCATGCAAGTCCGGTACCCACACTATCAAAAGATAGCATACGCGGTGTTCATGGCATCCGGAAGCTGCGACACTACTTTCAAGAGTGTTCGATAATGGTAGCCTCGAAGTACCTCTTAACGATATTATAAACAACGCGTCGCGACGGGCGGATTGCTAAATGGGCCATAGAGCTCCTTCCATTCGACATAACTTACAAGCCACAACGAGCTATCAAATCGCGAGGTTTTGGCCGACCGTGGCGAATGGACGGCGAACTCCCTAAAAGTACGGCGCATACTCCAATGGATCATCCACTTTGACGGCTCCAAAATGTTGGCGGCACGGGGCTGGCGTCGTCTGGCGTCCCCAACCGGGACACGGTCCAATCGTCCTTCAAATAATGTATACGGACTCCAACAATGCAGCGAATCGAGGCCCATACGCACGGCCTCCGGATGGCGATCTCCATGGGCATTCAACGCCTAGAGGTGCGTGGGGATTGAACCTCGCTATATCTCAAATAAGCGGAGACTTTGATGCCAAAGATCCGAAAATGGCAACATACCGCAATGCGGTCCTAAAATGTCAGCCGCAGTTGAAGGGCTCGAATTTCATCATATAGCCCGGGATAACAACCAGGCGGCGGATATATTGGCACGCATCGGTGCAAAACGCGATGCCGTCCCACCCAATATTTTTCTGGAACGGCTGTTTAAGACATCCGTACAGTGGGAAGGGGAGTCCGGCAATAACAATCCGGACCCAACCTGATGAGGACATTACCATTGTTACACCCACAGCCCGTGCTGCTATACATACTGGACCAATTACTAGAGCTCGCACACGCCAACTAAATTACCAGGTACTTTCGTTTCTTGGTAATGATTCTAATGTTCATGAGAATATGATGCTGCCTAAATTGGATACATTTGTTTTGCTTACAAATGAAGGGCCTAGCTTGGAGAAGGATGAACATTGGAGCAAGAACAAGCATGGAGATGATGGCATGCGCAAGGGGAACAAGAACGGAGTTACAAGTGATGATTTCAGGGCTTTGAAGCCACCATAACGGGTGCATGAAGCCTTGGACGAAATATACAAGATGCCACTTCATAAATTTCGTCCAGAGGCCAGGCCCATGTAATTTCGAAATACATAAGTATAGGCTATTTTTAGAGTCCGTATGTGTGGGGAAACAAGAGATAGGGTTGTTTTCGGACCCCTCCACCAAGGGCCACGAAATCCCCCCTCTTCCTCCATATATACAGCCCTTAGGGCACCGTTTAGACCTTGGGTTTTGTTTAGATTAAAAGTTCGCCATAGCTGCAACCCGCGTGCCGTTTGTGTTCAACGACCGGACAAAGCGCCACAGAACCCCACCTTGATCAATAAAGCTTTCATCTTATATTCGCAATATCCAGATTGCAATCTCAGTTTCTTGCTTGTTCTTCGTTTGCTCGCAGGAAACAGGCCCTCGTGGTCAGGTTGATCGTGCTCCGGCGTGGTCAATAACCCTCGGAAGTTGGTTTAGCGATTGCTAAGGCGCGACGTCTCGCACGATCGTAGTCGGATCGTCAAGGTCGACTCCCACAGAAACGATAGCCACCATCTCATCGAAACATCGGGACACCTTTGCCTCTATCAATGTGTGTTGATTGTAGAGGCATTAATAATATTACTATTCGTTATCGTCATCCTATTCCTAGGCTAGATGATATGCTTGATGAATTGAGTGGCTCTACAATATTCTCCAAAGTTGATTTGCGTAGTGGATACCATCAAATTCGTATGAAATTGGGAGATGAATGGAAAACAGCATTTAAAACTAAGTTTGGATTATATGAGTGGTTAGTCATGCCTTTTGGGTTAACTAATGCACCTAGTACTTTCATGAGATTAATGAGCGAAGTTTCGTGTTTTCATTGGACGATTTGTGGTAGTTTACTTTGATGACATATTGATTTATAGCAGATCTTTGGAAGAACATTTGGAACATTTACGTGTTGTTTTTATTGCTCTCGTGATGCGTTTGTTTGGTAACCTTGGGAAGTGCACCTTTTGCACCGACCGAGTATCTTTTCTTGGCTATGTTGTTACTCCATAGGGAATTGAAGTTGACAAAGCCAAGATTGAAGCTATTGAGAGTTGGCGCGGCCCAAAGCGGTCACACAAGTGAGGAGTTTTCTTGGCCTCGCTGGATTCCATAGGCGTTTTGTGAGAGATTTCAGCACCATTGCTGCACCTCTGAACGAGCTTACAAAGAAGGATGTGCCTTTTGTTTGGGGTACCGCACGGAAGAGCGCCTTCACGGTATTGAAAGATAAGTTGACACATGCTCCTTTACTCCAACTTCCTGATTTTAATAAGACTTTTGAGCTTGAATGTGATGCTAGTGGAATTGTATTAGGAGGTGTGTTATTACAAGATGGCAAACCTATTGCATACTTTTCTAAAAAATTGAGTGGGCCTAGTCTGAATTATTCTACTTATGATAAAGAATTATATGCTCTTGTTAGGACTTTAGAAACATGGCAACATTATTTATGGCCCAAAGAATTTGTTATACATTCCGATCATGAATTTTCGAAACATATTAAAAGTCAAGCTAAACTGAATCGTAGACATGCTAAATGGGTTGAATTCATTGAGACTTTCCCTTATGTCATTAAACACAAGAAGGGTAAAGAAAATGTTATTGCTGATGCATTGTCTAAATCGCTATACTATGCTTTACGATGCGGAGCATCCACGATCATCCCCATGGACCTACAACCGTCTCATCAAGAGCCAAGAGGACCCATGACACGAGCTAGAGCTAGAGCTCGAGAACGAGGTGACCTCTTTCCTTGTCGATATCACATATGATCCACTCGAGACATGGCTACTACCTAAGTCCGATATGCTATGCATGATTAGGTGTCAAGGAACCTCCGAGGGCCGCGTGAAGATGGACAAGCCACCAAGTACAAGGAGGAAGAAACACGGCGAGAGGAACGGAAGAATCTGCACAGCCGGACATCCGGCCCCATGCCCCGGACATCCGGCTCTTCCCGACACCGGATATCCGCCCGGCGCCGAAATCCGGCCCTCCATCACCGAATGCACTGAATGACCCAGACCAGCCGGACATCCGGCCCTTCCCGAAGCCCCGGATATCCGGCCGCTCGCCCGGAAATCCGGCTCCCACCACCCGGTTCTGCAGAATCAGCCGCCCTAGCCGGACATCCGGGCTGAGAGCCCGGACATCCGGCGCCTCCAGCCGGACATCCGGCCCGGCGCCCGGACGTCGGCCTCTCTACTGCGCTGTGATGCCTCGAGGCCTTGCCCTTGTACCCCTTCGCCCGAGACTATATATACTTGATCCCCTCCTCTTTCTAGGGTTAGCTTTTGATTAGCTCATGTTTAGGTGAGAGAGCCTTTGCTCATCCACTTGGCTACTTCTCCTCGGAGATCAGGACCTCTACGGAGAAGATCCCCAAGCGGATTCAAGACCCCCTTCTAGGGTGGACCCATCAAGACCTCCTCTCGGAGAAGAACGGCTACTCGTGTATCCTTACCTTTGTTGATCTCGAATCTTGTGCCACTCTATGTATTCGATAATCTAGCACTTGTGTGATTGATTTCTTGTCGGTTGAGTGCATTCTCTCGTTTTCCCGTGTTTTCCCTCGTGTTCTTCGCGTGTTCCTCGTGTTTCCCCGTAGGATCCGCTCCAACGTGAAAGATCGCCCACGTAGGGTTCCGCCCTACATCATCATGGTATCATGAGCCACGTTGATCACGTTTTGGAGCCCCTACCCCGTGTTTTCTAGCTTGATTTTGTTGTTTTTGTCCTAATTCCGAAAATTTCCCCACAAAAATAGCCCCAATTTTTTTTTGTGATTTGTTAGTGTGGTGAAATTTTGTTGGATTTGATCCGTGGATTTCGTGTGTTACAGGTAGATCTAGCTTTTCCCCATCTTTTCCCCAATTTTCATCCACAAAATCGCCCAAATTTGACCGGTTGTGACATCCCCCGCGGTGTTCTTCGTGCCCGGACGTCCGGCCCGAACAGCCCGGACATCCGGCAGCCCGGACATCCGGCCCGATCAGCCCGGACATCCGGCGCCCCGGACATCCGGCTCCTAGCCGGATTTCCGGCCCCTGGTAGCATCCATCCCTTCCACCACCCCGATCACCGCCTAACCTTCGCCAAATTTTGTCCCGTGCCCACATACACTTCCACTTACCTCCACCATTTCCGCATAACACCACCATAGCCGTTCCCGAAACCAATTCCGACAAGGTTGCCACATTTTGACTTGAGAATTTGAGTTGGGGTTTTCCGTATCCTTTTGTGTTTCGGCTATCTAGGTACGGTTCAACATCAACATCACCACCGCTCATCTTCGTCAAGGACGGTAACATCGTCGACACCTTTGTCATTACTTGCAATTGCATTGATAAACATCATAGCCCATCTTTTGCGTCGCTTACCCATCGAGACTAGCCATTGAGGGTTGCCGGCAACGTGACTTGTGCACTTTAGTGATCATACCCCATAGCATACATACCATACCAAAGTGGTGCATATCTTAGCATCAACTTGTGTGTCACAAAGTTGTCATCGCATACACAATTGCTACCTTGGTTCGTGAAGTTTTGCATGAGAAAAGAGCTCAAAAGAGAAAGAGCCAATCAAGCTTTTAAGCAAAGAGAGAAAGATAAGCAAAGAGCTTATGAGCAAGAACCATAGCATCATCAAACATTAAGATTGTCATACTTGATCATCTTGGATCAACACATCGACACACCATACATATAGCACACTTGGGATAGAAGTCGTTGCATTTTGCTTAGTAGGTTGTGCACAAGTTAAGTATCCGCCTATTGTGCAATCGTGCTAGCGTCTCTCTAGTGTTGTGCAACAAGAGCATCTTGGTGAATTCCACATTTTGGCTCATCCTTGGTTGCATAACCCCATATTATCTATTTGCGTGTGTTTCCGTGTACCATATCTTGCTATTGGTCTACTTGTTGCATTTGCAAATTTGTGAATCATTTCCAACTTTATTGAGTCTCACTTACAATTGCATCAAATTTTGTGCCACCATCCTAACCGAGCTCCACCATAAGCTTTTATTTGTGTAGGCGTGAGAACCGACAAGAATCGGTACCAAGAGTGCTATTTCATTGTCCGCATTTGAGTGAACTTGATTCATTTTCAACATCGGTCAAAGGTACATTGGTATAAGTTCTTTTCCGTTCTACCACTCACATCTTGCTTGGAATGATGGATAGGCCAAGTTCTTCTACCAACCCACTCTTCATCGAGCAAGGCGACGACATGTCCTCATCGTCACCAAGAGCCACCTCTTTGGTGCACTGTGAGCGTTGCACCAAGAACAACAAGCAATGGCGACCGCGATCGACAACCTCGCTACCGACTTGCGACTCTCCGAGCAACGTACAAGAGACTACTTCGACAACAAGTTTGAGGCTCACAAGCAAGAGAATGATGCAAGAATGGACGAGATCCGCACGTTGATGAGAACCCGGCATCATTCCACTTCTTCATCATCAAGACGGAGCCGCTCGAGTCGACAATCCGACGACACCTTCTACGACTCAAGTACACCTACTTCGAACACTCTTCGTCGCGCCGCTCGTCAAGACCGTCATGCATCTCGCAACCCGCTACATGACAAGCATTCCCAAGAGCAAGTTGATGATCAAGTTCCTCATCCTCAATCAAACCAAGAGGCTTTTGCTCAAGCTCAAGAACGACAATGTCTTCGTCGCCAACAAGAGGAAGAAAGAGCGCGTCGTCACCAAAGGCGAACAAGGCGCCAAGGCTCAACGTCTTCAACAACAACAACGTGAAGCGCAAGCTCTTGAGTATAACGTGCCCTTCAAGAATCAAGTAGAGCCGTCGCCAACCGCAACCGCATGACGGCGCAATCAAGAGGAAGCCCTTGAGAAGAAATCCAAGAGAGGAACTACAAATCTCATGTACACCGTCAAGTTCCTCAAGCTCCTCCACAAGCTCGTCAAGCTCCACCTCAACCTCAAATTCAACAAGAGCAAGTTGATCATGGTCTTCCTCGCGCCAAGAGCAACATGAAGGCGAGTACATCCCACGTCAAGGGCGTCATCATCAACATCGCCAACAACACAATGAAGAGCAACGCTTCTGACAAGCTAAAATTCACCATGCCCAAGTTCAATTGAAGCAATGACCCCGAAGACTACCTCTCATGGGCATTGAAGGTTGACAAAATCTTCCGTTTGCACAACTACGATGAAGCGAAGAAAATCGCTATGGCATCACTTGAGTTCCAAGATTATGTGCTCATATGGTGGGAACAAATCATCGAGAGACGACAAGCAAGAGGTGAACCTCCAATCACCACTTGGGCTCAAATGAAGGACGTCATGCGAGCAAGTTTTGTGCCAACCTACTACAATCACGACCTCTTCAAGAAACTCCAACTACTCAAGCAAGGAACAAAGAGCATTGAAGAATACTACAAGGAGATGGAGATAGCCATGATTCGAGCCAATGTCAAGGAAGATGATGAGCAAACTATGGCACGTTTCTTGAATGGACTCAATCATCCCATCAAGAAGATCGCCGACTTTCAACCATACTCATCCCTCATTGAGCTCGTGCATCAAGCTACAAAGGCGGAACGCCAAGTGCAAGATGACTTCAAGTACGCCAAGTACTCATCCAAGACCTACGGCTTCTCCAACAACCAAGCTTCAACGACTACTCCAACATCTACTTCGACCAAGCTTTCTTCAAGAAACGACGACAAGTCAAGTTACAAGAAAACTTCAACAAGTTCAAGTCGTCCTCCTCCTTGATAGAGGCAAAGGTGTCCCGTCTTTCGATAAGATGTGGTTTTCGCTTTGGAGGAAGTCGACTTTGACGATCCGACTACGAACGTGCGAGGACGTCGCGCTTTAGCAATCGCTAAACCAACTCCGAGAGGTTATTGACCACGCGAACACGATCAACGACCACGAGGGTCATTTCCTGCGAGCAAACAAAGAACAAGCAAGAAACTGAGATTGCAATCTGGATATTGCGAATATAAGATGAAAGCTTTATTGATCAAGGTGGGGTTACGTGGCGCCTTTATGCAGTCGTTGAACACAAGCGAAATGCAGCGAAGTTGCAGCTATGGCGAACTTTTAATCTAAACAAAACCCAAGGTCTAAGCGGGCCCTAAGGGCTGTATATATGGAGGAAGAGGGGGAATTTCGTGGCCCTTGGTGGAGGGGTCGAAATCAACCCTAACTCTTGTTTCCCACACATACGGACTCTAAAACAGCCTATACTTAAGTATTTCGAAATTACATGGGCCTGGCCCAATAATAAGGTGACGCAGCACCTAGAATAGCCTATGGACGAATATTATGAAGTGGCATCTTGTATATTTCGTCCAAGGCCTCATGCACTCATTAGGGTGGCTTCAAAGTCCTGGAATCATCACTTGTAACTCCGTTCTTGTTCCCCTTTGCATGCCAACATCTCCATGCTTGAACTTGCTCCAAGGTTCATCTTTCTTGTCCATGGTAGGCCCTTCATTTGTAAGCAAAACAAATGTATCCAATTTAGGCAGCATCATATTCTCATGAACATTAGAATCGTTACCAAGAAACGAAAGTACCTGATAATTCAATTGGCGTGCGCGAGCTCGAGTAATTGGTCCAGTATGTATAGCAGCAGGGGCTGTGGGTGTAACAATGGTATTGATGTCCTCATCAAAAGCATGCCACAGTCGGGCGTCTAAGCGACACCTCATAAAGGGCTTATACTAAAAGAAAAGACATGCGTGCCGCAGTCGGACGTCGGAGCGACATCACAGAAAGGGCTTATATCAATAATAAGTAAATAATAGTGCCACAGTCGAACGTCTGAGCGACATCGCAAAAAGGGCTTATATCAAAAATAAGTAAACAACAATGCCACAGTCGGACGTCTGGGCGACATCGCAGAAAGGGCTTATATCAAAAATAAGTAAACAACAATGCCACGATCGGACGTCTCGAGCGACATCGCGAAAGGGCTTATATCAAAAATAAGTAAACAACAATGCCACGATCGGACGTCTGGCGACATCGCGAAAAGGGCTTATATCAAAATAAGTAAACAACAATGCCACGATCGGACGTCGGCGACATCGCAGAAAGGGCTTATACTTCATTATTCATAACTTACAAGAAATGGTGCTCACGAAAAATATTCCTCACAAGACGATGCAGGTTAGTCCATCCACGGAAAGAAACCTTTAACATTCATGTGGTTCTCGGGAGTTCTTGTCTCGGGACTGACATTTGACAAGATAAGATGAACACAACACTTGGACATGAATAGGATGATTTCAAGGATTTTGACTCTGCGAGTTTGTACTAAAATATCCACAGATAGCGAATTTCCGTAGTCACGAAGGACTAGTTCCGTTCACGGTATTTCGAGAAAACACAGCTAACGGTACACACCCATCCTACCTCACGTTGCAGGAATCACCCTAGACAGCATTCAAGAAAAACTTTGAGGCGGGAGATCACAATCTCGAATAGGATGGGATCAAATTTATATCTGGCGCTCTAAGGGTGCCCCCTCTCGGTCCCAACCGAAAACACCCATGCCCCCTGACCCGATGATAGGCTTTAATCCAGGGCCATGGAACCCTCATCCCGGCCTCTCGATTTGGTGTGTGCCAGAAAGTGGTTTGCAACTTACTAAGTCGTATCCCTTGCGGAAAACATGTGGTAGTACGAAAGGGGAGACGGACGGGAATTGGACTGATTTATGTTGACACTGGGTCAACGGTCTGGCATAAGACTGGCATGCTACAACACTGCCATCTTACCCGTTCTCATGCCAACTCATGGCCATGCAACATGTTTCCAACAACTCATGGATTCCCGAAACTCGCTTGCCTCAACTTTTACGAGATAAACTTTCATCGAGATGCTCATGAACATGCCATGATAGTAAATTAATGCAAACATGCCCAAACACTCATCATATCAAAAGTTCAAACATGCTTGCCTGGTTAGATAGTCGGGGCCTAGCTCGGTGAAGTTCGCGGTTCCTTCACCTCCTTGGTATCTCGGTATACAAAAATATACGCACTAACGTAAATACCAAGGGGTGCTCAAAAATATTCAAATATTTTTAAAATAAATCTGATAAAAACTAGACAAAATTTTGAAGAGGACAGAAAAAGAATCACTCAAAAATCCTTTTCTGTTTAAAAGTTATAAGTGTTTTGGTCCAAGGACCTTTACGTAATGAAACGAGAAAATACTCGAGGCGAAACAGAAAAGTTGAAAACGATTCAGTTTGGAAAGCGCATTTGTCGAATACGCTTTGAAAAGCGTTCAAAAAAAAACGAGAGAGGCTGCGGGCAGGTCCCACCGTCAGGTTTGAAAATTCAAGCGAGGGGCCGGAGCTCGTCGGCGCCGAGGCTGCAGTGGTCGCCCGGCGATCCACGGCGAGGCAGGAGGATCGGGTGGTACCTCCGTGCTCGAGGCGTCATTCAGCGTCGGTGGGTGGTGGTGGTGGTCACCGGCGAGCACTACATCGGCAATGACCGTTGCTCCGTGGACGGCGGTTCGGGAGGGTTGGATCTCGCGGGGTGTCTGCGAAGAACAAATTGAAGAGGGGTTAGACTACTAGGTGCTCGAGAGGGTTCTTGTGAGGTTAGGGCGCCGAGGGGCGGCCTCACCGGAGTGAATCGAGGTGGAGGCTGAGGCGGAGCAGGCGGCGGAGTTGGGGAGGAGACCTCCTCGAGGTCCTCCTAGTGGCTGGCGGAGTGTTGGTGAGGTGTAGGGATGGTGCGTCTTGAGGCGAGCTGGGGCCCCTTTATAGGCGGTCGGCGGTGGCCGTGAGCGGAGTTCTCCGCGAAGGATTCTGTGCAGAGCTTGGTCGGGAGATTTAGGGGATGAGTGTCATCGTGGAGGCCCTTGGTTCCATTCGAGGCCTTAAGCGGACTTGGATTAGGAGCTTTGAGTGGATTTCGACGGAGCAGGGGTGGCGCGGGCCCGTCGGCGGAAGAAGCGCGCCCTGTGCTTGCAGCCCGGCGACGCGGTGCCTTGGTCTGTTGGCGTGCATGAGGCCACACGGAAGGCAGGGGAGCGTTGGGCGGCGCTGGACGGCATGGCGAGCTGGCTCAGTCCCTCGCTGGCCGCCATGGGTGGCTCGGCCACCACAGAAACCGCCAACGCCTGCGAGGCTCGCCGCCACCGACGCCTGCATCCGTCCAAGGAGGCGTGCGGCGCTCTGGCCAGGGAGGAGAGGCCGTGCGCAACGCGCCAGGGCGCACTGTTGACAGGTGACTGATCTCTGACGAAGAAATGACACTGAATCTCTGAATTTCTGAATTTTACTGAAAGTGCAAAGTGACAGTGCATGCTTGGTGTTCGACAGAATGCTTTTGGCATGTGGGGATTTTTCCTTGAGCTGATTTTTGGTGGAGTGGCTTCTCATTGCAACTGGAGGTTGCCTGAATTTTAATTGGAATTTTTGGAGAAGAGGAGATATGAATTTCACCAAATTTGACAAATCTGGTCCAAACTTGCGTAAGCTGAAACTTGAAAATTTTGAAAAGAAGAAGAGTGGATCTTGATGGTTCTAGGTTGTGGGTGCTAGGGACTATCCAGAGAAGTTAGTTTGAGAGCAAAGTTCAAAGGCAATTAGGTACTTGCTTTGCAAATCACTTAGGCTCAAAATAATGGGCAGAATTGTTTTGGGGAAAGAATTAAATGAAATAAAATCCAAAAATGAGTTGGACTTGTTGGGGACGGAATATTTGGATTGTCCCAAAGGGAAGGAGGGTTTTGGGAAGATTTACCACATGAGGCATGGTAAAACCATGGGTGGCTTCAACATAAGAAGACCCAAAACTCCTAGGGTTTTCTTCTAAAGAAAATAAATCCCAAAAATAGAATTTGAGAAGGAAATCAGAAGAAAGGTTTTAATAACCAACACGAGTTGAAGAAGGTGCCAAAGTAAAATCTTTTGTCAAAGGAAAATTCTTGAGAGAAAGAGATTTTTGGAAGGGTTTAAATGGCGTCCTTCAAAACCAACAAAGTTTTGCTGAAAACCAAAACAAAATTTTTTGGAGTGTCACGGTATGGTGACCGCCATACCGTTCTTGGCGGAGTTTCGATCCGGACCGCACTTCTTTTTTTCTTGAGGCCGCCTTGCCCTTTGTTGGCCGGCCGCCTCGGGCCCGGCTTCTGCCTCGAAGGTACCCCTGCGAAACACCATTGGTATCTGGTGATAAAAATAAGCATGGATGGGTCATTATCGGGGTTTTGGGATCTCGGTCTCGATTACTGTGAAATTTGGTAGTATTAGGGGTAATCAGCCGTAATGGCAACCAAAGCATTGTCGATGCTGAGTTGGTAGAACACCACAATCGATCAACTCCACCTTTATATCCGGATCCTCTTGGAGGTCGGATCGAGGACCTCTCGATCCTCGGGTTGTGGGGGCGGGCTGTGTATCTTCTCCACGGTCCGGTGCAGTTCTCAATAAAAACCATGAAATGAGATACTTAACCACGGGAACATGGATCGGATAGGTCATAAAGATGTTTGCTTACCCAGCCGAGGATTATTCAAAACTCCTTGATGGATTGGCGAGGAGGAAATCCTCCTCCTCTCCTTTATACATGGCAGACAAGATCTCACCAATTCGGTGACCGATCCCGGCCCTTTGCGGCCATGGCGGGTGGCATCATCCTCCCCGTTGAAGTCCCACATGGGGTGGCCCCTATATTGAAGCGGCTGCACTCCCCTCATATCTGATTGCCTTGACTCAATCATGGTCAATCCGGCATGAGCCGATAACCTTATTCGGCTCATCAAATAGAGACATCCGGTCATCTTCCCTCCGGGGGCCGAGGCGCCCGGCTTAGGCGCTTCTTGGAGGAGCATTGCTAAACTCCGGAAGGCCGATCCGAGCAGGATCCGCAGCGGGGCGTCCTCCATGTAAAACCATTACGAAGGCCGGTCTTGGACGCCTTCTTCGGAGTTCGGATAGGTATCCGGACCCGGCGACAAGCGCCATAGCTCGGCTCCGCCCACTTGATATATTGACCCCTCGTGAGAGCGGGGTACTAGGCGAATAATCTCTTCCACAGCCCGAAATGAGCCTCGGCGCCCAAGAACAGCTCGCGAGAGGGCCACGAAGCCCGCAATGTGCAAAATGGAGGCAAGGCGTAAGGTGGTGCAAGTGGAGGCGTAGAACTCCAAAGCCACCGGAGAAGCGGATGGATTGGAAATCCGAGTCCTCTTACTAGATAAGAGATGAAGCATACCCGCTCTCCTTTAGAGGGATCGGGGCGCTCTCCGCTTGCTTTCCGCCCTTGTAGGTGGCAAGTCCGGCTCGAGCCGGAACCATGAAGGCGGGGAGAAATCCCTTGGCTTGGAGTATAACTAGCTCACTATGCGGGGTGAGCATCTCTCCCAATTTCGGTGAGGGCGGGGGCGAGGAAGGAGGAGCAGCGTCATTGTCCATGATGGAATGGGCTTTGGTCGAGGCGCTCGGTGGCTTCATAAAGGGGGTGATGAGGACATCAATACCATTGTTACACCCACAGCCCCTCTTGCTACATATCTTGGACCAATTACTAGAGCTCGCGTCGCCAATTAAATTATCGGTACTTTCGTTTCTTGGTAATGATTCTAATGTTCATGAGAATATGATGCTGCCTAAATTGGATACATTTGTTTTGCTTACAAATGAAGGCCCTAGCTTGGAGAAGGATGGACATTGGAGCAAGAACAAGCATGGAGATAATGCCATGCGCAAGGGAACAAACGGAGTTACAAGTGATGATTTCAGGACTTTGAAGCCACCATAATGGGTGCATGAAGCCTTGGACGAAATATACAAGATGCTACTTCATAAATGTCGTCGAGGCTATTCTAGGTGCTCGTCACCTTATTAGTGGGCCAGGCCCTTGTAATTTCGAAATACACAAGTATAGGCTATTTTTAGAGTCCGTATGTGTGGGGAAACAAGAGATAGGGTTGATTTGGACCCCTCCACCAAGGGCCACGAAATTCCCCCTCTTCCTCCATATATACAGCCCTTAGGGCACCGTTTAGACCTTAGGTTTTGTTTAGATTAAAAGTTAGCCATAGCTGCAACTGCGTGCCGTTTGTGTTCAGCGACCGGACAAAGCGTCACACAACCCCACCTTGATCAATAAAGCTTTCATCTTATATTCGCAATATCCAGATTGCAATCTCAGTTTCTTGCTTGTTCTTCGTTTGCTCGCAGGAAGCAGGCCCTCGTGGTCGAGTTGATCGTGCTCGGCGTGGTCAATAACCCTCGGAAGTTGGTTTAGCGATTGCTAAGGCGCTGACGTCTCGCCGATCGTGGTCGGATCGTCAAGGTCGACTCCACGAAGCGATAGCCACCATCTCATCGAAACATCGGGACACCTTTGCCTATATCAGGGGGATGGTGTGACTCAAATCTAGATCCTTGCCCCTTTTATAGGCAGCTCATTCGCGCGGCTAGGGGGGTAATTGTAAAAATACCCTGGCTTTTCACATTCATTAAAATACGTGGAAGATGGCCACTATTGGGCGTAGAAGCCAAGGAGCGCAGCATTTATCAGAAGCCGGACACTATTCGACAAGTATATGGAATTTGGAGAAGAACCGCCTCATAATGCGAAGACAATCAGCCGGACTCATCGTCATTGAAGCCTGGTTAAGGGAGCTCTTGAGGAGTCCGGACTAGGGGTGTCGGATAGCGGACTATCATCACGGCGGACTCTGGACTATGAAGATACAAGATTGAAGACTTCGTCCGTGTCCGGATGGGACTTTCCTTGGCGTGGAAGGCAAGCTTGGTGATACGGATATGTAGATCTCCTACCATTGTAACCGACTACGTGTAACCCTAACCTATCCGGTGTCTATATAAACCGGAGGGTTTTAGTCCGTAGGATGAACAACAATCATACCATAGGCTAGCTTCTAGGGTTTAGCCTCCTTGATCTCGTGGTAGATCTACTCTTGTACTACCCATATCATCAATATTAATCAAGCGGGGTAGGGTATTACCTCCATCGAGAGGCCCGAACACAGGTAAATACATCGTGTCCCTTGTCTCCTGCTACCATCCGCCTAGACGCACAGTTCGAGAGCCCCTACCCGAGATCCGCCGGTTTTGACACCGACAGTCTTCAACATTGGTGATGATAGAGGCAAAGGTGTCCCGTCTTTCGATGAGATGTGGTTTTCGCTTTGGAGGAAGTCGACTTTGACGATCCGACTACGAGCGTCTTGAGGGCGTCGCGCCTTAGCAATCGCTAAACCAACTCCGAGAGGTTATTGACCACACGAACACGATCAACTGACCACGAGGTCTGTTTCCTGCGAGCAAGCGAAGAACAAGCAAGAAACTGAGATTGCAATCTGGATATTGCGAATATAAGATGAAAGCTTTATCGATCAAGGTGGGGTTACATGGCGCCTTTATGCAGTCGTTGAACACAAGCGAAATGCTGAAGTTGCAGCTATGGCGAACTTTTAATCTAAACAAAACCCAAGGTCTAAGCGGTGCCCTAAGGGCTGTATATCTGGAGGAAGAGGGGGAATTTCGTGGCCCTTGGTGGAGGGGTCTGAAATCAACCCTAACTCTTGTTTCCCCACATACGGACTCTAAAACAGCCTATACTTAAGTATTTCGAAATTACAAGGGCCTGGCCCACTAATAAGGTGACGCAGCACCTAGAATAGCCTCGGGACGACATTTATGAAGTAGCATCTTGTATATTTCGTCCAAGGCTTCATGCACCATTATGGTGGCTTCAAAGTCCTGAAATCATCACTTGTAACTCCGTTCTTGTTCCCCTTGCGCATGGCATTATCTCCATGCTTGTTCTTGCTCCAATGTCCATCCTTCTCCAAGCTAGGGCCTTCATTTGTAAGCAAAACAAATGTATCCAATTTAGGCAGCATCATATTCTCATGAACATTAGAATCATTACCAAGAAAGCGAAAGTACACGATAATTTAATTGGCGTCATGTGAGCTCTAGTAATTGGTCCGATATATGTAGCAGATGGGGCTGTGGGTGTAACAATGGTATTGATGTCCTCATCGGGTGATCTAGTGTGGCTACACCTTCGCATGGACCGCTTCCCCAAAGAACACAAGTCCAAGCTTCTTCCTCGAGCCGATGGACCTTTCAAGGTGCTATGCGCTTCTAGCGACAACGCCTACAAGATCGACCTACCTCGAGACAAGTACAATGTGGCGACATCTTCAACGTCAAGGACCTCGCATCATACCATGGAGATGAAGCTTTTGATCCGAGGTCGGATCTCTCTCAAGGGGAGATGATCAGAGCATCCTCACTCATCCCCATGGGCCGCACCTACATCTTCCTCAACACCACGTGGGCCCATGACTCGAGCTCGAGCTAAAGCTATTGAAGATAAGGTGAACTCGCTCCTCTCAGAACTCCCTCTTCCTAATCATGAGACATGGCTACTACCTCATTGGAAACTCTATGTGTAATCAAGTACTTAGGAGCGAGCCAAGGAACAGCTACTTGCAAGAGCCAAGGCAGCGAGGACCCCAAGCGTGATGGAGAAGAAAAGCTGCTGAAGCTACAGGCGTCGGACGACCGACCAAGTCCGGACGTCAAGCGACTCCCAAAGCCCTGAGCAGCCGATGCCCTCCGGACGTCCGGCAGGTGGGCACCGAATGGAAACTCACGGAAGGCCGAAGCCATCAGACGACAGGCGACCAATACGAGCGAATCTACGGACGTCAAGCGATCCACAGACGTCCGGGCCTTCCGAACCGGACAACCGACCCTCTCCGGACGACCAGCGCACGCAGTCTGAGCGAATCTCACGGACGTCCGTGCCTGCGGACGTCCGGACCATCCGAGCCTCCGGACGTCCGACGCCTTCCGGACGTCCTGCCCCTGAGTGATCGCGCCCGCGGGCTGGAGCCCTTGTACCCCTTCACTTCACCCCCATTTTCACTAAGACTATAAATAGACCTCCTCCTCCTCCTCGTAGTTAGGGTTAGCAAAGGATTAGCTCATATTTGTGTGAGAGCTTTGCTCATCCACTTGGTTACCTTCTCCTCGGAGATCGCGCCTCCTTGGAGAAGATCCTTCCAAGAGGATTCAAGACCCCCTTCTAGGGTGGACCCCCATCAAGACCTCGTCACCGAGAAGAACGGCTACTCGTGTATCTTTCCTTTGTTGATTTTGAATCTTGTGCTACCTTATGTGCTTGGTGATCTAGCCCTTGTGTGATCGATACTTGTCGGTTTAGTTTTCTCTTGTATGTTTTTCCTTGTGTTCTTCCGCTTGTCTTAGGGTCCCCTCCAAACATGAAAGATCTCCGACTAGGGCTCCGCCCTACATCACTTAATGTACTTGATCACATAGGGGAAAGATTCAATAAATTCAATCCATTTGGCATGACGCTTGTTCAACTTAGTTTGACCTTTTAAGTACTTAAGCGTTTCATGATCGGTATGTATGACAAACTCATGAGGTCTAAGATAATGTTCCCAAATATGTAGCACACGTACTAAAGCATACAATTCTTTGTCATATATGGGATAGTTAAGTTGAGCACCGGAGAGTTTTTCACTAAAATATGCAATGGCTCGTTTTCCTTGCATCAAAACTTCGCCAATTCCGGTACCACTTGCATCACAATGAACCTCAAAAGTTTTGTCAAAATTGGGCAAAGCAAGAATCGGAGCATGAGTAGCAAAGACTTGAGCTCATCAAAAGCGGTGGATTGCAAAGATCCCCAAACGAAAGGAGCATTCTTCTTACTCAATGCATGCAAAGGAGCGGCAATAGTGCTAAAATCTTTCACAAATCGATGATAAAAACCTGCAAGACCAAGAAAACTACGCACTTGGTAGCAAATTGGTTGGTTGGGGCCAAGTTTTAATTGCTTGAATTTTAGATTCGTCAACATGGACACCGTTTGAGGATACAACAAAACCCAAGAAAACCACTTTGTCAACACCAAACGTGCATTTTTTCATGTTTGCATAAAGACGTTTGTCGGTGTCAAAACCGGCGGATCTCGGGTAGGGGGTCCCAAACTGTGCGTCTAGGCGAAAGGTAACAGGAAACAAGGGACACGATGTTTTTACCCAGGTTCGGGCCCTCTCGATGGAGGTAATACCCTACTCCTGCTTGATTAATATTGATGATATGGGTAGTACAAGAGTAGATCTACCACGAGATCAAGGAGGCTAAACCCTAGAAGCTAGCCTATGGTATGATTGTTGTTCGTCATACGGACCAAAACCCTCCGGTTTATATAGACACGGATAGGTTAGGGTTACAGTCGGTTACAATGGTAGGAGATCTACATATCCGTATCGCCAAGCTTGCCTTCCACGCCAAGGAAAGTCCCATCCGGACACGGGACGAAGTCTTCAATCTTGTATCTTCATAGTCTTGTAGTCCGCCGTGATGATAGTCCGGCTATCCGGACACCCCTAATCCGGGACTCCTCGGTAGCCCTGAACCAGGCTTCAATGGCAGCGAGTCCGCGCGCATATTGTCTTCGGCATTGCAAGGCGGGTTCCTCCTCTGAATACTTCATAGAAGGTTTTGAACACAAGGATAGTGTCCGCTCTGCAAAACAAGTTCCACATACCACCGTAGAGAATAATTTTTCACAGATCTGCTTTGGCGTACTCATGGCGTTACATCACACCACGGCCAGGCCTTTATATGAATCGTTTTTACTATTCCACCTCGGTAGCGTTTAGCGGCGGTTTCCTTAGCACGTCTTATCAAAGCATAGATCGTTCCCCTTATTCAGGATTCTCATCAATACGGACGTGGGTAACCCAACCGTGCCCGTTAGCCGCCTCCTCTATCAAAAGCGAGTCCTAATCGACCACAGGGTGGGCTCTTGGTATTCAACCTCTTTATAATGAGACCAAGGCCCTCTTCTTTTACACCCTCCATCGAGTTAGCCTCGCTTGAGTTCCAACACCCAAAGCTTCAGATTTAGGCGCCGGACCTTGACGGTGTCGGCTCCGACCAGCCACGGCCGATGGATGTCTTCCTCCGTAATAGAAGAAGATGTACTAAAGCTGCGAGGCGCCGGTATTTAACCGGCGAGATTTCGCATAGGCTGCTGCTCGAGGCAGGTCATTCCCACTCTGAGCCCGCGCGAGCGTGGTGTTCGTGTCTCACTTCCTTGAGGTTTAGGCTTCCAGCGGATCCCTTTGTGCGGGGCTTTATTATGGGCTTGATTTCCATGACTTGAATCGAGTCCATCCTCCATATCTCGTCATTCATTGTCATATGTCAGGCCTTCCTCCATATTACCCCTCACTTTGGATTGTGGCTCACGGCCTTCATGGTGGAGCCAAAGATGATCGAGGGCAGCAAGCAAAGTCGGAGGGGCGGTCATAAGCAAATCGTTGATGCTCCGTGGCCCTAGGGCTTTTTCAAGAGGAGCTTGGTTTGTGGCAGCAGGGGTGGTTTTACATCACCGCTCCCGGGGCACCAAATGGGTGGCGCTCCTGCCTTCCCTTCAGAGTCCACCACAGCGGTGGCGTCATGGGCCAACAAGGGGTTCATTGCGGGCCGTCCGGGGCGTTCCTTTGCTGCGGGGCCGTGTTCGAGACCTCCAAGAAAAGAGATCAATCTGATTCTGATGGCGCAGGTTATGTTGATCCGGCGTATACGCCATCAAGCGTCGCTCCCTCACTTTGTGGGAATTTAATCCGGAGGAACACGAGCTCTCAAAATTTTATGGGCACGGCGCCCGTGGAGATGTATAAACTGTTCTTGGATCACAAGAGAAGTGTCGGACTGGCCGAGGGCCGCAGGACTAAGCTGCAATCGCCCGGATACTCAAGTAAGTAGTCCTGTAACCGGACAAGCTGTTCATTCATTTTATATATACATATGCCCTTAAAAGGAGCCATTTCTTGAACAGGAGTGGATAGCCAAGGCAAAGTTAATAAGGTGTCGGCTCCCTCCGGAGACCACGCGGATCCCATCTTGACCAAGATGTTAAAGGTCGAGCCTTTTGAAGAAAGCGAAGGGGGAGTGGGAAGCTACTGCCTTACGAAGGAGGCTATCAAGGAAGGAGGATTAAAGTCCCATATTTCAAAGAGAAGAGGACCGCTTGGAAGATCCGGAGGTCAAGGCCTCAAAGAGGGAAAGGAATCTTCGTCGAGAGAGTCGGCGCTGGGAAGTAACCCAGCCGCACTATTTCCCCAAGGTGATCAGCCCTCCAGCGAGCCGTAATGATAGAGGCAAAGGTGTCCCCATGTTTCGATGAGATGGTGGCTATCGTTTACGTGGGAGTCGACCTTGGCGATCCGACTACGTACGTCGCGAGGCGTCGCGCCTTGCAATCGCTAAACCAACTTCGAGGGTTATTGACCACGCGAACACGATCAACGACCACGAGGCCTGTTTCCTGCGAGCAAGCGAAGAACAAGCAAGAAACTAAGATTGCAATCTGGATATTGCGAATATAAGAGAAAGCTTTATTAATGAAGGTGGGGTTACATGGCGCCTTGGTGCAGTCGTTGAACACAAGCGAAATCTGTGAGATTGCTGCTATGGCGAACTTTTGATCTAAACAAAACCCAAAGTCTAAGCAGCGCCCTAAGGGCTGTATATATGGAGGAAAATGAGGAATTTCGTGGCCCTTGAGGGAGGGTCGAAACCAACCCTAACTCTTGTTTCCCCACACATATGGACTCTAAAACAGCCTATACTTAAGTATTTCGAAATTACATGGGCCTGGCCCAATAATAAGGTGACGCAGCACCTAGAATAGCCTATGGACGAATATTATGAAGTGGCATCTTGTATATTTCGTCCAAGGCCTCATGCACTCATTAGGGTGGCTTCAAAGTCCTGGAATCATCACTTGTAACTCCGTTCTTGTTCCCCTTGCGCATGCCAACATCTCCATGCTTGAACTTGCTCCAATGTTCATCCTTCTCCAAGCTAGGCCCTTCATTTGTAAGCAAAACAAATGTATCCAATTTAGGCAGCATCATATTCTCATGAACATTGGAATCGTTACCAAGAAACGAAACTACCTGATAATTCAATTGGCGTGCGCGAGCTCTAGTAATTGGTCCAGTATGTATAGCAGCAGGGGCTGTGGGTGTAACAATGGTATTGATGTCCTCATCATCCTCCCTTCTTGAAATGAAGTCGTCCTCGACGGAGCTCATCTTCCTCACCCAAATAAGGCTTCAAATCTGCAATGTTAAAAGTGGGACTAACCCCAAAATCTGCGAGGCAGCTCAAGTTTATATGCATTATCATTTATTTTCTCTAACACCTTAAATGGACCATCGACACGTGGCATTAGCTTTGATTTGCGCAAATTAGGAAACCTATCCTTACATAAATGTAACCAAACAAGATCTCCGGTGCAAAGACAACATGTTTTCTACCCTTATCTCCAGCAAGTTTATATTAGCATTCATCGTTCAATGTTTTCCTTAGTTAACTCATGCATGTTTAAAATCAATTCATACGTTCTTTAGCATCAAAATTAACCTTCTCCGAAGATGGAAGAGGCAACAAATCAATAGGTGCACGAGGTAGGAAGCCATACACAATTTCAAAGGGCACATCTTAGTAGTAGAATGCAATGAGCGATTATAAGCAAATTCAATATGGGGCAAGCATTCTTCCCACATTTTCTTATTATTCTTCAAAACAGCCCTAAGCATAGTAGACAATGTTCTATTGACTACTTCAGTTTATCCATCGGTTTGGGGTGACAAGTAGTACTAAAAAGCAGTTTAGTCCCCAACTTAGCCCATAAATATCTCCAAAAGTGGCTAAGAAATTTAGTATCACGATCTGAAACAATAGTATTTGGCACACCATGCAAGCGAATAATTTCACGAAAGAACAAATCAGCAACATTAACAGACATCATCGCTTTTATGACATGGTATAAAGTGTGCCATTTTGAGAATCTATCCACGACAACAAATATGCTATCCCTCCCTTCTTTGTTAGAGGTAAACCTAAAACAAAGTCCATAGATATATCCTCCCAAGGAACACTAGGCACAGGCAAAGGCATATATAAACCATGAGGATTGAGTCGTGACTTAGCTTTTTGACATGTAGTGCAGCGAGCAACAAAGCGCTCAACATCCGTCTCATCTTTGGCCAAAAGAAATGTGTAGTAAGTATATCCTCTGTCTTCTTGGCGCCAAAGTGTCCCATTAATCCTCCTCCATCGCCTCCTGCAACAACAAAAGGCGAAACGAGCTAGCAGGAATGCATAGCTTGTTAGCCGGAACACAAAACCATCATTAATAACGAACTTGTTCCATGTTCTTCCTTCTTTATAATTCTGCATTACATCTTTAAAATCAGCATCATGCACATATTGATCTTTGATGGTCTCCAAACCAAATATTTTGAAGTCAAGTTGTGAAAGCATAGTATAGCTGACGAGACAAAGCATCGGCAATAACATTTTCTTTACCCTTCTTGTGTTTAATGACATAAGGGAAAGTCTCAATGAATTCAACCCATTTAGCATGTCTACGATTCAGTTTAGCTTGACTTTTAATATGTTTCAAAGATTCATGATCAGAATGTATAACAAATTCTTTGGGCCATAAATAAGGTTGCCATGTCTCTAAAGTCGAACAAGAGCATATAATTCTTTGTCATAAGTAGAATAGTTCAGACTAGGCCCACTCAATTTTTCAAAAAGTATGCAACAGGTTTGCCATCTTGTAATAACACACCTCTAATCCAATTCCACTAGCATCACATTCAAGCTCAAAAGTCTTATTAAAGTCGGGAAGTTGGAGTAAAGGGCATGTGTCGACTTATCTTTCAATACCGTGAAGGCTTCTTCACATGCGGTACCCCAAACAAAAGGCACATCCTTCTTTGTAAGCTCATTGAGAGGTGCAGCAATGGTGCTAAAGTCTCTCACAAAAGCGCCTATAGAAACCAGCGAGTCCAAGAAAACTCCTCACTTGTGTGACCGTTTTGGGCTGCGGCCAACTCTCAATAGCTTCAATCTTGGCTTTATCAACTTCAATTCCTGTGGAGTAACAACATAGCCAAGAAAAGATACTAAATTCGGTGCAAAGGTGCACTTCCCAAGGTTACCAAACAAGCGTGCATCACGTAGAGCATTAAAAACAGCACATAAATGTTCCAAATGTTCTTCCAAAGATTTGCTATAAATCAGTATATCATCAAAGTAAACTACCACAAATCGTCCAATGAAAGCACGTAAAACTTCGTTCATTAATCTCATGAAAGTACTAGGTGCATTAGTTAACCCAAAAGGCATGACTAACCACTCATATAATCCAAACTTAGTTTTAAATGCTGTTTTCCATTCATCTCCCAATTTCATACGAATTTGATGGTATCTGATGAGGACATCAATACCATTGTTACACCCACAACCCCTACTGCTACATATACTGGACCAATTACTAGAGCTCGCGCACGCCAATTAAATTATCGGTACTTTTCGTTTCTTGGTAATGATTCTAATGTTCATGAGAATATGATGCTGCCTAAATTGGATACATTTGTTTTGCTTACAAATGAAGGGCCTAGCTTGGAGAAGGATGGACATTGGAGCAAGAACAAGCATGGAGATAATGCCATGCGCAAGGAGAACAAACGGAGTTACAAGTGATGATTCAGGACTTTGAAGCCACCCTAATGAGTGCATGAGGCCTTGGACGAAATATACAAGATGCCACTTCATAATATTAGTCCATAGGCTATTCTAGGTGCTCGTCACCTTATTATTGAGCCAGGCCCATGTAATTTCGAAATACTTAAGTATAGGCTGTTTTTAGAGTCCGTATGTGTGGGAAACAAGAGTTAGGGTTGATTTGGACCCCTCCACCAAGGGCCACGAAATTCCCCTCTTCCTCCATATATACAGCCCTTAGGGCACCGTTTAGACCTTAGGTTTTGTTTAGATTAAAAGTTCGCCATAGCTGCAACCGGCGTGCCGTTTGTGTTCAGCGACCGGACAAAGCGTCACAGAACCCCACCTTGATCAATAAAGCTTTCATCTTATATTCGCAATATCCAGATTGCAATCTCGGTTTCTTGCTTGTTCTTCGTTTGCTCGCGGAAGCAGACCCTCGTGGTCGGGTTGATCGTGCTCGGTGTGGTCAATAACCTCTCGGAGTTGGTTTAGCGATTGCTAAAGTAGCGGCGTCCTCGCCGTTCGTAGTCGGATCGTCAAAATCGACTTCCTCCAAAGCGAAAACCACATCTCATCGATGGGCAGGACACCTTTGCCTCTATCGGTATCTACTCATAAATCAACTTTGGAGAATATTGTAGAGCCACTCAATTCATCAAGCATATCATCTAGCCTAGGAATAGGATGGCGATAACGAATAGTAATATTATTAATGCCTCTACAATCAACACACATCTGTGACGTACCATCCTTTTTAGGCACTAGTATAATAGGAACAGCACAAGGACTAAGAGATTAGCGTATATAACCTTTGTCGAGCAGCTCACATGCTTGCGCATAATCTCCTTCGTCTCCTCTGGATTGGTATGGTATGGTGCTGGCGGTTGGGTAGTGATGCAGCGGGAATTAAGTCATTTTGATGCTCAATCCCTCGAATAGGTGGTAATCCGGTGTACGTCTTGTGGGAAGGCGTCGTGAACTCTGCAAAATGTTAGTGACAGCGAGGGGCAAAGAGGAAAACACGTCCTCGAATGAAAATAATGCCTCTTTGCACACAAAAGCATAGCAAACAGATTTGCTAGAATCTAGCTCATCAATATCAGATTTGGTGGCAAATAAACATGCACTTTTCAGTTTAATTTCAGAAGTAACATTAGATGGTTTATTATTAGGCTTCATTTGTTGCTCAAATTCTTTTGCCACAATCTGATTTTCACTCTTATTTTCTCTGTTTTGCTTTATTAGCTCTATTAATATCATCTTTCAAAATGGAATCAGGAGTCATAGGAAGCAAAGTAATATTTTATCCTTGTGAACAAGAGTATCTTGATTGTTTCTACCATGGTGTACAAATTTTATCAAATTGCCATGGTCTACCAAGTAATAAGGAACATGCTTGCATAGGTACCACATCACAATCAACATAATCAGCATATGTAGAGATACTAAAATACACACGAGCGATCGTGTTACCTTAACCTTGCGCTGTTGTTGCACCATTGGATGTAGTAAGGATGTGGATGTGGTCTTGTGGTGAGAAAGCTTCTCCACCATATCCATGCTAGCCAAGTTGTTGCAGCTCCCTCCATCTATGATGGCCTTGAATAGAAGCGTTCCTTCACAACTCCTTTGTATGGAACAAGTTATGCCTCTGATTTTGCTCAGCTTGTGTAACCTGCACACTCAAAACACGTTGAGCAACTAAACATTCATACTGTCGGCATCTTGACAGCCATGTATTGCGTCTCATGATCAGAATCATCTCCACCGTGTTCTTCATGTGTAATAAGAGCCAAAGTCTCTTCATCATAGTCACTAAGCGGACTCATACCCACCATCTTGGTAGCAATCATCACGCGCTGAGATTGGCATTCTCTGCATAAAATGTCCTCTTCCCTTACAACGACGACAAATAATATCACTTGTGTGCCTGTTGGCGCCATGGAAGAAGAAGAGCTCTGTGTAGGCCAATGGTGTGCTCTTGGCGAGATAGTGGTGGTTGTGCTGCTTTCTTGTATCACGGTTGGAGGTGGCAGCCGGCGGAGGTGCGGTGTAGCGAGCGTGTGGAAGTAGATGATGCGTGGTGTCCATGATGAAGGTCGACCTGCGAGAAAAGTTAGTTGGCGCCAGCGCTGTCGATCCTACACTTCACGTTCAGCTTTACAAGCAAGATGGAATAATCGGTGATATTATTATAATCCTTGTAGTCTAGAATGGTGCGAATCTCTCTATTTAATCCACCCGGAAAAGCGTGCAAGCATAGCTTCATTCTCCTCAACAATACCACATCTAATCAAGCCAGTTTGTAACTCGATAATATTCTTCTACGAATTTTTCCTTGTCTTAAGCGCTGCAATTTTGAAGTAATTCACGCTGATAATATGGTGGAACCAGCGATGATGCATAGCAGTTTTCAAAGCAGCCCAAGTAGCTGGAACAGGATATAATCTACAATGTTCAGACCACTAAACACATGCAAAGCTAGTGAAAGCACAAGCAATGGCGAACACGTCTCTCCTCGGGATATTGTAAACATGTAAATCGTTGTTCAGTTTCTAACTCCCAAGTAAGATATATATCGAGAACATATCTACCCTCAAATGGTGGAATATTCAGTTTCAGTTTAGGGAGATGGTCATGATCTCGTACTGAAGGGAGCCGAACATTGCCATTATTTGCATGTGGGCGACACTGGTGGTTGTGGTCTTTGGTGGTTGCGCGTAGTTCGATGTTGATCAACCTCATCCTCGTAATCTCTCACATAATCATCCTCCTCCACATCGGCGGAGGAGCCACGAAGTATCGGCTGACATCGGCAGCTTAGCGGTGAAGAGGGACACGGCTCGCTTCGGCGAAGGGCTGCCAGCGACGTGGAGGTAGTCGTTGTTGTTGTTGTAGAGGTGCGTCGGTGCAGCCGGTGGTGGTGGTGGTAGGCAGCGAGCAATTCATTAAACCTGTTATCGAGCTTTGTTTGACGCCTTCTCAATGCCATCTATCTTCTCCATGGCCTCTTCAAATCTATTTAGCACATCTTCCACCTGCCCACTCATCATTTGTTGAAACTTATCATGTAGCGCTTTGTTTGTCATGTTCTCCCGGTCGGTCTAAATCGGCTTGTGATCCTGCCATGGTTAGCGACAATAGAAACACACAAGAATATGATTGACGGACTACTAGGAAGTGGTGGTGGTGGTGTGGTGGGCAGTCACAAATCCGTCAAGCAAATCTCAAATTCTTACAGTTCTTACCCGGTGGCGGTGATCGGCAACCGATGTAGTCAAAACTCTCAAAGCTTGGATAGAAGCGATTACGGGGAGAGTCAAGCATACGATGTAGATGTATGTGGAGCTGGGAAGGCTTATAATATGGTAGCAAAAAGGTCAGCAATAATCAATTCAGAGATGCAAAGTTGAATAAATGCTCAATGGCGGTACTATGTTGGTCCTAGGCTGAACCGTGCTAGAGACACGAGCCTAGAACACTAACAAAATCACGGTATTGCTGCGTAAACAAAGGAAAAGCACACTCTGGATTTTTTTTCGCTCTTTTTTTTGCGCTGCTTTTTTTGCGAAAAATCACTATAATGGCGAGTGTCTCAAAACTCTTCGAGTCAAAGCTGACAGGATGGGCACGAAATTTTTTGACCAAAAATTTTTTTTATTTGCCGGACCCAAAAAGCTGAAGCAGGTCAAAAAAACTTTCTATAATGGCGCGGCTCAATAAACTTATAAACACCTAAAAATAGGATAGCGAGAAAATTTTTGACAAGTGCATTTTTTTTGAAACCTACTCGGCAAGGAAAACACAAATCGAAACTAGATGGATCTCGAAAACAAACCTAATATGCAAGGAACTTCGGATTGGTGGTGGATATATGGTGGTGGTATATGGTAGCGGTGGTGGTAGCGGTGGTAGTATATGGATATGGATCGGTGGTGGTATCGGACACGGATTGGTGGTGGCCTATGGATACAGTTCGGAGGCGGTGGTGGTAGGTGGCGAGGCGATGATGATGGTGCGGTGGCGGCGTGACAACTTATGACCGAACTCGAAACTCTAAAAGACTAGGCGCTAAGACCAGCAACTAGACACGGCGATGCAACCATAAATTCAACAAAGCAAAAACCTAAAAAGATTATGCAAAGGCTCAGATTGGTTGGATATGATGAACTAACCCTATTTTTTGTGGCTTTTTGTGGACTTTAGGTATGAAGAACAGACTCGATCTAATCTCGAAAAAGCTGTAAAATCTCACGAGCAACCTGAAAATCTGATACCACTTGATAGAGGCAAAGGTGTCCGATGTTTCGATGAGATGGTGGCTATCGTTTACGTGTGAAGTCGACCTTGGCGATCCGACTACGTGCGTCTTGAGGCGTCGCGCCTTAGCAATCGCTAAACCAACTTCAGGGTTATTGACCCGCGAGAACACGATCAACGACCACGAGGGCTGTTTTCTGCGAGCAAATGAAGAACAAGCAAGAAACTAAGATTGCAATCTGGATATTGCGAATATAAGAGAAAGCTTTATTAATGAAGGTGGGCTTACGTGGCGCCTTAGTGCAGTCGTTGAACACAAGCGAAGTATCTTGAAGTTGCTGCTATGGCGAACTTTTGGTCTAAACAAAACCCAAAGTCTAAGCGCCCTAAGGGCTGTATATATGGAGGAAAAGGAGAATTTCGTGGCCCTTGAGGAGGGTCGAAACCAACCCTAACTCTTGTTTCCCCACATACGGACTCTAAAACAGCCTATACTTAAGTATTTCGAAATTACATGGGCTGGCCCAATAATAAGGTGTGCAGCACCTAGAATAGCCTATGGACGAATATTATGAAGTGGCATCTTGTATATTTCGTCCAAGGCCTCATGCACTCATTAGGGTGGCTTCAAAGTCCTGGAATCATCACTTGTAACTCCGTTCTTGTTCCCCTTGCGCATGCCAACATCTCCATGCTTGAACTTGCTCCAATGTTCATCCTTCTCCAAGCTAGGCCCTTCATTTGTAAGCAAAACAAATGTATCCAATTTAAGCAGACATCATATTCTCATGAACATTGGAATCGTTACAAGAAAGCGAAACTACGATAATTCAATTGGCGTCTGTGAGCTCTAGTAATTGGTCCGTATATGTATAGCGGCAGGGGCTGCGGGTGTAACAATGGTATTGATGTCCTCATCACGTAAGTAAAAAGTAGGGGTCTTGTATATAAGGAACATCCTTATTTATTTCTAAAGATAACGAAATTGTACCTTGTATTTATCTCAGCCCTTCTCAGTGAGCTCGTCTTGAGGAATCTTCTTCGGAGATGATGGAGAAGCAAGCGCCTCACTGTCGCACCCTCATGCGAGGCGGACGACCACGAGGTGTCGTCGCGGAGGTTCCCCAAGTCCGGCAGGGCGAAAGGTCGGCGCCAAGTGGTGTCTTGGTTGGAGGCTGAAGGATCTGCTCGGAGGCGGGCGGCTATCTAGAAGAGCAGTGTGCTCTAAAGGGTATAGTGATTGAAAGGATTGCATCCGGAGGAGGCGGATTACTGCAGAAGCCGTCGAAGCTTCTTGGCAGGGGTTGAGTGCATAAAAATGATGTACCTTCTAATAGTTATGCATATAGAATCGCCTGTATAGATAGTAGCCCACGAGACTCGGTATGTTGTCAAAATTGACAGCGTGCGAGGATCAAATCTCGATTATAACATATCGCCGCTCCTAAGCAGGTGGCGGGCGTCCGTGGTGGCGGGTGATGAATATGCCGAACTAAGCGCAACTTGGCGAAGCGGATCACGGACATCAGCTGGTCGATAAGCGGTTTAATGAGTCACAAGGTATGAGACTTCTCTGCGGACACACTGGTAAGGAGCATGGCGCCCATGTCTTACTATTTGTATGCTTAATGCAGATGGTGCCGCTGCCGTGGAGGGGCTGCAGGCGGAACTCGCCCGGCGAAAAAACAAGCAAGCGAAGTAATGTCTGGCGCTTTAAGAGGCGGCGAAGAGCTAAAAGCCAAGCGGGCTGCTCACTGCGAAACAAGGAGGAAATGGCCGATATGGCGAGAAAGTTGAAGAATACTCTGATCGCGCGAGGTTCTTGAAAAAGAGCGTCGGCGAACAAGAGGAACTGAAAAAGGCAGCCGCGAATCAAGAATGCCCACTCGGCTTTGAGAGCTGCCAAGGAGGGCTGAGTCGGGGCGGAACAATTCGGCTGGAAAACCGTTTACATTGCGGAGAAATATCTGGATCAATGTATGCTCAGTTGGACAAGTTGTGGAGTTTGGAGGATGCTTATCTAGACTTGGCGACGGCGCTGCGGACGTGGTTGAGCACTTGCGGGGCGGAAGAGCCTGAAGGAAGAGCTATATTGGTCGCCAATTCCATAGTCGGGCGTCCTCTTCAGTTGACCGATCGGTTGGCGAATGGGCTGAGCTGAATCGATTGTCGGATTGCCATGAAGCATATCTTGACTCATTTGTGGCCGGGCGGACCCAGCCGAAGAGTTATTTTGGTTTAGTGCAGCGGTTCCTTGATGCGGTACAGCGTATCGGCTTAATGAAGCGGTCGGCGTGTATTGAGGGCCGCGGATGGCTCTGGCCCGTGCCAAGACATCTTTGGCGAGATGAAGGCCTGGCGTTGCATCCCAAGATTCGGACGAGCCGAGTACCTACGAGCACTACTTTGAAGAAGTCTGCGGCGCTTCGTTTAATAGAGCAGCGATGCTCGAAGGATATTATGTTTAAATGACATGTATGATTTGTGAAAACAATGTTTCAATATAATATCTGAGCTTTTTATACTTGTGCGTGCAAGTAGTAAACTACTCCTGTCTGCCGTTTATGTATATGTATATATAACTTTGAAAGATGGCAGTCCTTGGCCCATTTACGCACATAGTCGGGGGTGTTTAAAAGCGCTTTCTCACACTTAATGCAACGTCTTGGTCTGTTAAGGAGGTGGTAGCGTAGCAAACTAGGCAACGGACTATAATGCTTTATCACTTTCACTTAGCCATAGGAGTTTGAGGTGGGGCTACTATATAGCCCTTGAGGCGCCGCACTCTCCCGAATTGGCGTGCGTATGTACTGACGAAAACCGGTCCTTCGTTAATCGGAGGAATCCTAAACATTCGGTGAGTCATCAGTGGTTGACCGGTCTCTCGCTATATCATGACGATCAGTTTTGGCTTTCTCTCTTGAGGTGCTCGCCGGCGAAGGAGCACTGTCGCGATAGTTCTCCTAGTGCAGCGTTAGCCGATAAAGCGGGCGTAAGGCAGCAAAACACGAGGGCGGGCAACCCAACATTTGACCCAAGACATGATTGGGCTGATGCATATAAGGCCTAACTTTCGAGGCGCGAATACTCCCTAAGGTATTCGGTCCTTATGAAGATGGGCAGAATAATGCCTAAGCCCCTGAGTGTCAGTGCAGCATAAAAATTCTGGTGCGGCCAATGCCAGCGCCTGACCTCCTCCTCGGTTATAGTAAGGCAGAGGATGTATATCAACAAGAGGCAGTGAAAAATGGTTTCGCGAGGTCTTAATCTGAAATGAATCCTTACAGCGGGTCCCTCTGCTGCGTCTGCGCTGTGTCTCCGTTGTGCAGTATCTGGGCGGGTGTAGCACGTTGTTCATACGTAAAAGAGAGAACTTAGTTTGAAAGAAAAGGATCGTGCGAAAGATGTACTTTATATTAAATAAGCAGTGCGACTCGAAGAAGTGAATAAAATTGAGCTTTAGTGATGTAGGGCTGAACCCTCATTGGGCGATCTTTCACGTTGGGGCGGATCCTCGGTGAATCACGGCGAACACGCGAAGAACAAGAGGAAAACAGGGGAGAGAGAGAGAGAGATCACTCAACCGACAAGAAAGCGATCACACAAGTGCTAGATTATCAAACACATAGAGTGGCACAAGATTCAAAATCAACAAAGGTAAGGATACACGGTAGCCGTTCTTCTCCAAGAGGAGGTCTTGATGGGTCCACCCTAGAAGGGGTCTTGAATCCGCAGGGATCTTCTCCGTAGAGGTCCTGATCTCAGGAGAAGTAGCCAAGTGGATGAGCAAAGGCTCTCTCACCTAAACATGAGCTAATTCAAAGCTAACCCTAGAATGAGGAGGGATCAAGTATATGTAGTCTCGGGCGAAGGGTACAAGGGACATGGCCACGAGACAACTGCTGTGTGACGGGGGAGGCGGATGTCAGGCGTCGGGCGGATGTCAGGGCCTTGGCGCCGGATGTCAAGACTCTCAGCCGGATGTCGGGCTAAGCGACGTTCAGCAGAACCGGGAAGGGGTGCGGTTCCGGGCTGGGGGCGGATATCCGGGGCCTCGGGGCCAGGCGGATGTCCGAGGCGGGGAGGCGGATGTCCGGGTCCTGTGTACTTTGGCAGGTTGGTGAAAGGCGATGTGGCGTCTCCGAGGGCGGATGTCGGGGTCATGGCGGATGTCGGGGCACTGGAAGGTGATTTGCTTGTTTCCATTGGTTCTCTTCATCCATGGACTTGGCGGCTTGTCGTCTTCACGCGCACCCTCGGGAGGTTACCCTTGACACCTAATCATGCATAGCATATCGGACTTAGGTAGTAGCCATGTCTCGAGTGGATCATATCACGATATCAAAAGGAATGAGGTCACCTCGTTCTCGAGAGCTCTAGCTCTAGCTCGTGTCATGGGTCCTCTTGGCTCTTGATGAGATGGTTGTAGGTCCATGGGGATGATGGTGGGATGCTCGCATCATCTCCCCCCTTGGGAGATCCGACTTCGGATCAAAGCTTCATCTCCATGGAAAGGTGCAAGGTCCTTGGCGTTGAAGATGTCGCTCACGTTGTACTTGTCGCGGTATGCCGATCTTGTAGCGTTATCGTTGTGGCGTGCTAGCACCTTGAAGGTCCATCGGCTCGAGGAGAAGCTTGGACTTGCGTTCTTTGGGGAAGCGGTCCTTGCGAAGGTGTAGCCACACTAGATCACCAATGTTGAAGGCGATGGTTGCTTGTTGGCGTTGAGCTTGTTTGCTTGGCGTTGTACTTGGCGCTCAATGGTGTGCCTTGTATCTTGGGCATCTTCTTGATGTAGCTTGCTCGTTCACTTGCATCCATGTTGGTGCGCTCTTGGAGAGGAAGTGGTAGAATGTCCAATGGGGACAATGGGTTGAAACCGTGAAGCGACCTCGAAGGGGACTTGCCGGTAGTTGAATGTCTTGCGATTGTAGGCGTACTCGGCGATGGGTAGACATGCTTCCACTCCTTGATGTTCTTCTTGATCAAGACACGAAGTAGAGTGGATAGTGTCGGATTCGTCACCTCCGTTTGGCCGTCGGTTTGAGGATGGTATGCGAGGAGAACAAGAGCTTGATTCAAGCTTGGCACATAGGGTCTTCAAAAGTAACTCAAGAACTTGGCGTCGCGATCGGAGCGATTGTCTTTGATGCGCCATGGAGTCATAAGATTTCCCTACAAAGAGATTTGCAACATGTGAAGCATCGTCTATCTTGTTGCAAGGAATGAAATGTGCCATCTTAGAAAATCTATCACAACAACAAACACGGAATCCTTGCCATTTTGAGTCCTAGGCAAACCAAGTACAAAATCCATACTAATGTCTTCCCATGGTTGATATGGAATAGGAAGAGGCATGTAAAGACCATGAGATTGAGCTTTAGACTTAGCTTTGCGACATATATAGCATCGGTTGGTGAAGCGTGAGGCGTCATGAGAACATCTTGGGCCAAAAGTAGTTGTTGGAGGCGTGGCGAATGTCTTGTCGCGTCCAAAGAGTCCCATGAGTCCGCCTCCATGAGCCTCTTGCAAAAGGAGCGAGCGAAGAAGAAGACTAGGGAATGCAAAGTTTGTTAGCTCTCATAAGGTAACCATCCTTGATGTAATATTGTTCCCAAGACGTATGCGTCAAACACTTAGCATAAGGAGAAGCAAAAGATGTATCATGCTCATACAAGTCTTTGATATGCTCAAAACCAATAACATTCAACTCAAGTTGGGTGACAAGCATGCATATGTGTGAAAGCGCGTCGGCAACTACATTCTCTTTTCCCTTAATGTACTTGATCACATAAGGAAAAGATTCAATGAATTCACTCCATTTGGCATGACGCTTGTTCAATTTAGTTTGACCTTTGAGGTACTTAAGCGTTTCATGATCTGTATGGATGACAAACTCATGCGGTCTAAGGTAATGTTCCCAAACATGTAGCACACGCACTAAAGAATACAATTCTTTGTCATAGATGGGATAATTAAGTTGAGCACGGAGAGTTTTCACTAAAATAAGCAATGGCTCGTTTTCTTGCATCAAAACTCCGCCAATTCGGTACAACTTGCATCACAATGAACCTCAAAAGTTTTGTCAAAATTGGGTAAAGCAAGAATCGGACATGAGTAAGCAAAGACTTGAGCTCATCAAAAGCGGTTGATTGCAAGGTTCCCCAAACAAAGGGAGTATTCTTCTTGCTCAAAGCATGCAAAGGGCGGCAATTGTGCTAAAATCTTTCACAAGCGACGATAGAAACCCATAAGACCAAGAAAACTTAGCACTTGTTGCAAATTGGTTGGTTGGGGCCAAGTTTTGATTGCTTCAATTTTAGATTCATCAACATGGACACCCTTTGAGGAACAACAAAACCCAAGAAAACCACTTTGTCAACTCCAAAGTGCATTTTTCAAGTTAGCATAAAGACTTTCCTTGCGAAGAGTTTGCAACACAGATTTTACATGATTGATGTGCTCTTTCATGGTTTTGCTAAACACAAGAATATCGTCAAAGTAGACCACAACAAAGACTCCAATGTAAGGACGAAGCACATGATGCATAAGGCGCACAAAAAGTGCAGGGAGCTTAGAAAGACCCATAGGCATCACTAACCACTCATATAAACCAAATTTGGTTTTGAAAGCGATTTTCCATTCATCACCCTCTTGTGTCGGTTTGATAATAGCCACTTTTAAGATCAATTTTGAGAAAAGTTGGCTCCACTAAGTTCATCAAGCATGTCATCTAAGCGAGGAATGGGATGCCTATATCGAGCGGAAATAGCATTGATAGGTCTACAATCGGACACAAGCGGAAACTTCCATCGGGCTTAGGCACAAGAATAGCGGAGCGACACAAGGGCTTAGGCTTTCACGTACATGACCGTTGTCGATGAGTTGTTGTACTTGCGGTGAATCTCCTTGGTTTCTTCGGATTGACTCGGTATGGAGCTTTGTTTGGTAGAGGCGCTCGGGGATGAGGTCGATTCGATGCTCAATGCCTCGAAGAGGAGGTAGACCGGAGGTAGCTCATCGGGAAAACATCTTGGAATTCCTGCAAAAAGATTGAAACACCAAAGGTAGCTCGTGAATGGTGTTAGTTTTGGTTCTCCATCCTTGCACACAAGGACAAAGTGCATCACAGTAGATGGGTTCTCACACTTCTCTCATCTCACTTTTGGTGGCAAATAGGATGAGGTTTTTCTCTCTAAGCTGAAGAGTCGCTCAAGTTTGGCTTGTGGTTCTCACTCACTTTTGGGTGGATCACTTTCTCCTCTTCTCTCTATGATGGGTGGCTTGCTTGTCGGCTATCACTTGACTAGGAGACATAGGTCGTAGCACATACTCCTTCCCTTTCATCTTGAGGCTATAGTGATTGGTTAGCCCATTGTGGATGACACCACGGTCGAATTGCCATGGTCGACCAAGAAGGAGGTGGCAAGCGGTCATTGGGACCACATCACACTCAAAGTGTCTTCATAAGCACCAATTTTGAAGGAGACTTGGACCGTATGCTCGACTCGTATAGTCTTGGAGTCCTTAGCCATTGAACCTTGTAGGGGTGCGGGTGCTTCCTCTTGACCAATTGTAACTTGGAGCATAGTTCTTCACTTGCCAAGTTGTGGCAACTACCTCCATCGATGATGACCTTGATGGACCGTCCATTGATGCGGCTTTTGTGTGGAAGATGTGGCATCGTTGGTCTTCTTCTTGTTGATGTTGGAGAGTCAAGACCTTGGAGATAACGAGGCGGGGCTCGAATCCTCGTCTAAAAGACTTGATCATCTTCATCTTCATTCACTTGCCGGTGCATGGCCACTTGCTCAAGGGCTTCCATTTCTTCTTCACTCATGGAGTCATATGTGCCATCGTCGTTGAGGATCATGGTGCGCTTGTTGGTGCATTCGTATGACTTGTGGCCTCGGCCGCCGCAAGTGAAACACTTGAAGGAGCTTGTCTTGATGGTCTCATCGGTCGGAGTAGAGGATGAAAGCAGCGGCTTGAAGTTGCTTGTAGTAGGAGGAGGGCGACTTGAACTTGTCGAAGTTTTCTTGTAACTTGACTTGTCGTCATTTCTTGAATAAGGCTTGGTCGATGTAGATGTTGGAGGAGTCGTTGAAGCTTGGTTGTTGGAGAGCCGTGGGTCTTGGATGAGTACTTAGGCGTGCTTGAAGTCATCTTGCACTTGGCGTTCGCCTTTGTAGCTTGATGCACGAGCTCAATGAGAGATGAGTATGGTTGGAAGTCGGCGATCTTCTTGATGGGATGGTTGAGTCCATTCAAGAAGCGTGCCATAGTTTGCTCATCATCTTCCTTGACATTGGCTCGAATCATGGCTATCTCCATTTCCTTGTAATATTCTTCAACGCTCTTTGTTCCTTGTTTGAGTAGTTGGAGTTTCTTGAAGAGGTCGCGGTTGTAGTATGTTGGCACAAAGCGTGCTCGCATGACATCCTTCATTTGAGCCCAAGTGGTGATTGGAGGTTCACCTCTTGCTTGTAAATCGCTCAATGATTTGTTCCCACCATATGAGCACATAATCTTGGAACTCAAGTGATGCCATAGCGATTTTCTTCGCTTCATCGTAGTTGTGCAAGCGGAAGATTTTGTCAACCTTCAATGCCCATGAGAGGTAGTCTTGGGGTCATTGCTTCCATTGAACTTGGGCATGGTGAATTTTAGCTTGCCGTGGCGTTGCTCTTCATTGTGTTGTTGGCGATGTTGATGATGGCGTCCTTGGCGTGGATTATGTCGTCTTCATGTTGCTCTTGGTGCGGAGGAAGACCATGATCAACTTGCTCTTGTTGAACTTGATGTTGAGGTGGAGCTTGGCGAGCTTGTGGAGGAGCTTGAGGAACTTGGCGTTGTACATGAGGTTGGTAGTTCCTCTCTTGGATTTCTTCTCGAAGGGCTTCCTCTTGATTGCGCCGTTCGCGATTGCGGTTGGCGGCGGCTCTACTTGATTCTTGAAGGCGCGTTGCGCCTCAAGAGCTTGCGCTTCACGTTGTTGTTGTTGAAGGCGTTGAGCATTGGCGTCTTGTTCGTCTTAGTGACGGCGTGCTCTTTCTTCCTCTTGTTGGCGCGAAGGCGTTGCCGTTCTTGAGCTTGAGCAAAAGCCTCTTGGTTTGATTGAGGACGAGGAACTTGATCATCAACTTGCTCTTGTGAATGCTTGTCATGTAGCGGGTTGCGAGATGCATAGCGGTCTTGGCGTCTTGCTCGTCGAAGAGTGTTCGAAGTAGGTGTACTTGAGTCGTAGAAGGTGTCGTCGAATGTCGACTCGGCGGCTCCGTCTTGATGATGAAGAAGTGGAATGATGCGTGTCCTCATCAACGCGGATCTCGTCCATTCTTGCATCATTCTCTTGCTTGTGAGCCTCGAACTTGTTGTCGAAGTAGTCTCTTATCGTTGCTCGGAGAGTCGCAAGTCGGTGGCGAGGTTGTCGATCTGATCGCTCATTGCTTGTTGTTCTTGGTGCAATGCTCGTTGTGCACCAAAGAGGTGGCTCTTGGTGACGTATGAAGACATGTAAATCGTCTTGCTTGGTGAAGAGTGGGTTGGTAGAAGAACTTGGCCTATCCATCATTCCAAGCAAGATGTGAGTGGTAGAAACGGAAAGAACTTATACCAATGTACCTTTGACCGATGTTGAAAATGAATCAAGTTCACTCAAATGCGGACAATGAAATAGCACTCTTGGTACCGATTCTTGTCGGTTCTCACACCTACACAAATAAAAGCTTATGGTGGAGCTCGGTTAGGATGGTGGCACAAAATTTGATGCAATTGTAAGTGAGACTCAATAAAGTTGGAAATGATTCACAAATTTGCAAATGTAACAAGTAGACCAATAGCAAGATATGGTACTTGCGGGAACACAGCGCAAATAGATAATATGGGGTTATGCAACCAAGGATGAGCCAAAATGTGGAGTTCACCAAGATGCTCTTGTTGCACAACACTAGAGGCGCTAGCATGATTGCACAATAGGAGGATCTGAACTTGTGCACAACCTACTAAGCAAAAATGCAACGACTTCTATCCCAAGTATGCTATATGTATGGTGTGTCGATGTGTTGATCCAAGATGATCAAGTATGACAATCTTAATGTTGTATGATGCTATGGTTCTTGCTCATAAGCTCTTTGCTTATCTTTCTCTCTTTGCTTAAAAGCTTGATTGGCTCTTTCTCTTTTGAGCTCTTTTCTCATGCCAAACTTCACGAACCAAGATAGCAATTGTGTATCGATGACAACTTTGTGACACACAAGTAGATGCTAAGATATGCACCACTTTGGTATGGTATGTATGCTATGGAGTATGATCACTAAAGTGCACAAGTCACGTTGCGGCAATACTCAATGGCTAGTCTCGATAGGTAAGCGGCATAAAAGATGGGCTATGATGTTTATCAATGCAATTGCAAGTAATGACAAAGGTGTCGACGATGTTACCGTCCTTGCGAAGATGGCGGTGGTGATGTTGATGTTAACCCGTACCTAGATAGCGAAACACAAAAGCATCTGGAAAACCCCAACTCAAATTCTCAAGGCAAAATTTGGCAGCGTGGTGAATTGGTATTGGACAAGGCTATGGTGGCGGTATCACGGAAGTGGTGGAGGTAATTGGAAGTGTATGTGGGCGCAGGACAAAATTTGGCGACCGGTGGCGGTGATCGGGGTGGTGGAAGGATGGAAGCTACGGGGCGGAAATCCGGGCTAGGGCGGATGTCAAGGCGCCGGATGTCGGGCTGATCGGGCGGATGTCGGACTGCGGATGTCCGGGGTACTCGGGCAGACGTCCGAGACACGATGAACACCAGCGTGGGAGAGGTCAAAACCGGTCAAATTCAGGCGAATTTGTGGATGGAAATTGGGGAAAAGATGGGAAAAAGCTAGATCTACTGCAACACACGAAATCCACGGATCAAATCAATAAAATTTCATCACACTAACAAATCACAAAAAAATTTGGGGCTATTTTTGTGGGGAATTTTCGAAATTAGGACAAAAACAACAAAATCAAGCTAGAAGAAGAGGGTAGGGGCTCCAAAAGCGTGATCAACCTAAGCTCTGATCCATAGATGATGTAGGCGGAACCCTCGTGGGCGATCTTTCACGTTGGAGCGGATCCTCGGTGAATCACAGCGAACAGCGGAAGAACAAGAGGAAAACACGGGGAGAGCGAGAGAGATCACTCAACCGACAAGAAAGCGATCACACAAGTGCTAGATTATCAAACACATAGAGTGGCACAGATTCAAAATCAACAAAGGTAAGGATACTGTGAGTAGCCGTTCTTCTCAAGAGGAGGTCTTGATGGGTCCACCCTAGAAGGGGTCTTGAATCCGCTTGGGATCTTCTCCGTGAGGTCACGATCTCCGAGGAGAAGTAGCCAAGTGGATGAGCAAAGGCTCTCTCACCTAAACATGAGCTAATTGAAAGCTAACCCTAGAATGAGGAGGGATCAAGTATATGTAGTCTCGGCGAAGGGTACAAGGGACATGGCCACGAGACCTTGCCTGTATGACGAGGCCGGGACGTCCAGGCGTCGGGCGGATGTCAAGACCTTCTTGGCGCGGATGTCCGAACCTTCAGCGAGCCGGATGTCGGGCTCTCGGCCGGATGTCAAGACTAAGCGGCTGTTTCAGTGAGAACGGGAAGGGGTGCGGATTTCGGGCTGGGGAGCCGGATATCCGGGGCCTCGGGGCGGGCGGATGTCCGAGGCGGAGGCCGGATGTCCGGGTCCTGTGTATTTTGGCAGGTTGGCTGAAGGCGATGTGGCGTCTCCAGGGGCCGGATGTCCGGGGTCATGGCCGGATGTCTGGGGCCTGGAAGGTGATTTTGCTTGTTTCCATTGGTTCTCTTCATCCATGGACTTGGCGGCTTGTCCGTCTTCACGCGCACCCTCGGGAGGTTCCCCTTGACACCTAATCATGCATAGCATATGGGACTTAGGTAGTAGCCATGTCTCGAGTGGATCATATGCGATATCAATAAGGAATGAGGTCACCTCGTTCTCGAGAGCTCTAGCTCTAGCTCGTGTCATGGGTCCTCTTGGCTCTTGATGAGATGGTTGTAGGTCCATGGGGATGATCGTGGGATGCTCCGCATCATTTAGTGTCTCTTATGATACATGCGTGCAGCCCCTTGTATGAGGGTATGCCGCTAGTAGGCGCCGGACTCGTCTAGCCGTGTCCGGGGTTTGAATGACCAATTCAGGTTACGTGCCTAGCGAGCCGGATAGCTGTAAGGGCTGTCAAGGCGGTCTCTCGTTCTTAGTGCTCGAGTAACATAATACTTCCTTTTAGCGAGATGATGCGCGTGGACGGGCATTTTAAGTGTTAGAGATGCATAATGCGGTATTGCGTTAAAGCGGTAGCTTGGCGTCCCAATAGTGCTTGATGGCTACTTTTAAACGGGGTGACATGGAAGACTAACTTTTTGCGACGGAAGTTGTCGGATGAACCGAACACAACTTCTAGCCATAGGGAGCACGTACAATGGGCATATGGGCCTGGCATTACCCCTTTAAAGGAGGTGTTGCTATGGCGAATTTGGTTTGGGTCTATCCCCATCCTGCAGATTGTGTCACGATATATCGGGTTTATGTCCTTGCCGCCATCCATGAGGACTTGTGTAAATTGGAATCCGTCAATTATAGGATCCAATATCAAGGCAGTCCATCCTGCGTTCCGGATACTTTCGGAATAGTCCTGATGGTCGAAGGTGATTGGTTTTGACAACCAGTGTGCGACGCGCATTTTAGTGGGCGCCGCTTTGTTCTTCCCTTTGATCACGTGAAGTGAGTTTACTGTTTTGACCTTTTGTGGGAAATTCTTTTGTTTTCCGGGGCTCTGCTTGTCGTGCTCGTCATCATGTTCACTTGGTGTGTCGAGCCCCTTGTGTTCGGCGTTGAGTCTGCCGGACTGTTTGAAGACCCAACAATTTCTGTGGGTGTGGTTTGCAGGCCTCCCGGGAGTACTGTGGATTTGACATATCTTGTCCAAGATTTTATTGAAGTTGGATAGCTCATCGCTATTGTCCTTAAGGGGCAGTTTTTTGTTGTTCTGCCGTGAGCTTTTGAATCCGGCGTTGACTGTCGCGCTCTTTCCACTGTTCCCTTTAGTCCGGCGCTGGTCCTTGTTGTGCCGTGGTTTCCCGTTTCCATCCCTTACTTCGGATGTACTTGGGTCGCTGGTGCTGCATCTTGCTAGCAAGCTATCCTCTCCCGCGCAAAAGCGGGTCATGAGGCTTGTTAATGCGGCCATTGTTCTTGGCTTTTCTTGGCGAGGTGTCTGGCGAGCCATCGTCTCGGACGTTGTGTTTGAAAGGCTGCTAAGGCTTGGCGTCAAAACGATCGACTATTTGGTTCTTTTTAGTAAGGCACCTGTTCCAGAATTTCCGAGCTGACTCTCCGGGCTGTAGGGTTATGTGACTTACATCGTCTGCATCCAGAGGGCGGACGTATGTCCCTTCAAAATTTGCCGAAAACGTATCCTCGAGCTCTTCCCAACTTCCAATGGTACTTTCGGGGAGGCTTTTAAGCCAATGCCGAGCTGGCCCTTTGAGTTTGAGGGGTAAGTATTTTATGGCGTGGAGATCATCTCCTCTAGCCATGTGTATGTGGAGGATGTAATCCTCAATCCAGACTCCAGGGTCTGTTGTTCCGTCGTATGCCTCTATGTTTACGGGTTTGAATCCCGCTGGAAATTCGTGATCCAGCACCTCATCGGTGAAACATAGGGGATGTGCGGCGCCCCTGTATTTGGGTGTGCCGTGATGTTCGGATATTTGGCGTGTTGCATTGCTTTGAAGAGCTTGCTTTCTTGGCCCATAAATGGACCTAACTATGCCATCCTTTTGATGCGAATCCTTATGCGGATCGCATATCGGCTTGTGTGCGGCGCCATCTGCCGTTCTCTTTTTGCCGTGGGGTCGTCTATCCGACCGGGTGGCTGATGAGGACATCAATACCATTGTTACACCCACAGCCCCTACTGCTACATATACTGGACCAATTACTAGAGCTCGCGCACGCCAATTAAATTATCAGGTACTTTCGTTTCTTGGTAATGATTCTAATGTTCATGAGAATATGATGCTGCCTAAATTGGATACATTTGTTTTGCTTACAAATGAAGGCCCTAGCTTGGAGAAGGATGGACATTGGAGCAAGAACAAGCATGGAGATAATGCCATGCATAAGGAGAACAAACGGAGTTACAAGTGATGATTCAGGACTTTGAAGCCACCCTAATGAGTGCATGAGGCCTTGGACGAAATATACAAGATGCCACTTCATAATATTCGTCCATAGGCTATTCTAGGTGCTGCGTCACCTTATTATTGGGCCAGGCCCATGTAATTTCGAAATACTTAAGTATAGGCTGTTTTAGAGTCCGTATGTGTGGGGAAACAAGAGTTAGGGTTGATTTGGACCCCTCCACCAAGGGCCACGAAATCCCCCTCTTCCTCCATATATACAGCCCTTAGGGCACCGTTTAGACCTTAGGTTTTGTTTAGATTAAAAGTTAGCCATAGCTGCAACCCGCGTGCCGTTTGTGTTCAACGACCGGACAAAGGCGTCCAGAACCCCACCTTGATCAATAAAGCTTTCATCTTATATTCACAATATCCAGATTGCAATCTCAGTTTCTTGCTTGTTCTTCGTTTGCTCGCGAGAAGCAGACCCTCGTGGTCAGGTTGATCGTGCTCGGCGTGGTCAATAACCTCTCGGAGTTGGTTTAGCGATTGCTAAAGCGCGGCGTCCTCGCTGCGTTCGTAGTCGGATCGTCAAAGTCGACTTCCTCCCAGCGAAAACCACATCTCATCGAAAGGCAGGACACCTTTGCCTCTATCAAGTGGTATCAGATTTTCAGGTTGCTCGGTGAGATTTTACAGTTTTAAGTAGATTAGATCGAGTCTGTTCTTCATACCTAAAGTCCACGAAAAAGCCACAAAAAAAATTAGGGTTAGTTCATCATATCCGAACCAATCGAGCCTTTGCATAATCTTTTTAGGGTTTTGCTTTGTTGAATTTGCGGTTGCATCGTCGTGTCAAGTTCTTTGGTCTTAGAGTCTAGTCTTTTAGAGTTTGAGTTACGGTCATAAGTTGTCACGCCGCCGCCGCACCATCATCATCGCCTTGCCATCTACCACCATTGCTTATCCGCCACGCTCTCGAATCCGTATCCATATACCACCACCAATCCGTATCCATATACCACCACCAATCCGTATCCATATTCCACCACGCTGCCATATACCACCACCATATATCCACCACCAATCCGAGTTCTTCTCATATTAGGTTTGTTTTGAGATCCATCTAGTTTCGATTCGTGTTTCCTTGCGGAGTAGGTTTGGAAAAAAAAAAAAGTCTGAAACCACCCTCCGTTTAGGCCCAAAATTTTCAGCGCACTTGTCGAAAAAATTTTCGGCTATCCTATTTTAAGTGTTTCTAAGTGGATTGAGGCGATCGCCGTTATAGAAAGTTTTTTGACCCGTTTTCAGTTTTGGGTCAAGGCGATCGAAAAAAAAAATTTTGTCGAAAAAAATTTCGTGCCCATCTGTCGGTTTGACACAGGAAGAGTTTTGAGACACTCGCCATTATAGTGATTTTTAGCAAAAAAAAAAAAAAAAGCAGAAAAAAAAAAAAAAAAAAAGCGCAAAAAAAAAAAAAAAAAAAAAAAAAATTCAGTGTGCTTTTCCGTTGTTTCCGTGCAGCGCCGTGATTTTGTTAGTGTTCTAGGCTCGCGTCTCTATACGGTCTAGCCTAGGACCAAAGACCTGACTCGTCGTTGGCGTTTATTCAACTTTGCATCTCGAATTGATTATTGCTAACCATTTTTGCTACCATATTATAAGCCTTCCCAGCTCCACATACATCTACATCGTGCGTTTGACTCTCCACAGTAATCGCTCTATCCAAGCTTTGAGAGTTTTGACTACATCGGTTGCCGATCACCGCTTTCTTCTTTGGTAAGAACTGGTAAGAATTTGAGATTTGCTGACGGATTTGTGATTGTCCACCACACCACCACCACCACTTCCTAGTAGTCTGTCGAATCATATTCTTGTGTGTTTCTATTGCTGCTAACCATGGCAGGATCACAAGCCAGCGAGGATTGGGAGAGAACATGACAAACAAAGCGCTACATGATAAGTTTCAACAAATGATGAGTGGGCAGGTGGACGATGTGCTAAATAGATTTGAAGAGGCCATGGAGAAGATAGATGGCATTGAGAAGGCGTTGAAACAAAGCTCGATAACAAGTTTAATGAATTGCTCGCGCGTCTACCACCACCACCACGGCTGCACCTAACGCACCTCTACTACAACAACATGGACTACCTCCACATCATGAAACAGCCCTCCGCCGAGCTTCCGTGTCCCTCTTCACTGGCCAAGCTCTTTGGTGCTTCTTTGTTGATATACATGGCTCCTGCTGCTGCGGCGGGGAGGATGATTATGTGAGAGCTTACGAGGATGAGGTTGATCAACATCGAACTACGTGCAACCACCAGCACCACAACCACCAGGTCGTCCACATGCAAATAATGGCAATGTTAGGGCTCCTCTTGAGTGCGAGATCATGACCATCTCCTAAACTGAAATTGAATATTCCACCATTTGAGGGTAGATATGTTCTGATATATATCTTACTTGGGAGTTAGAAACTGAACAACGATTTACATGTTTACAATATCACGAGGAGAGCGTGTTCTGCTGCTGTTTGTGCTTTCACTAGCTTTGCATGTGTTTGGTGGTCGAACATTGTAGATTATATCCTGTTCCAGCTACTTGGGCTGCTTTGAAAACTGCTATGCGTACTCGTTGGGTTCCACCATATTATCAGCGTGAATTACTTCAAAAATTGCAGCGCTTAAGACAAGGAAAAATTCGGTGAAGAATATTATCGGGAATTACAAACTGGCTTGATTAGATGTGGTATTGTTGAGGAGAATGAAGCTATGCTTGCACGTTTTACGGGTGGATTAAATAGAGATTCAGACCATTCTAGACTACAAGGATTATAATAATATCACTCGATTATTCCATCTTGCTTGTAAAGCTGAGCGTGAAGTGCAGGATCGGCAGGCCTTGGCGCGGACTAACTTTTCTGCAGGTCGACCTTCATCATGGACACCCGTGCATCATCTACTTCCACACGTTCTACTACACGGCACCTCCGTCGGCTGCCACCTCAACCGTGATACAAGAAAGCAGGCACAACCACCACTATCGCCAAGAGTACACTGCTTTGGGCCTACAGAGCTCTTCTTCTTCCATGGCGTCAACAGGGCACACAAGTGATATTATTTGTCGTCGTTGTAAGGAAGAGGACATTTTTGAGAGAATGCCAATCTCAGCGTGTGATGATTGCTCTTGAGGATGGTGGGTATGAGTCGCTAGTGACTATGATGAAGAGACTTTGGCTCTTATTACACATGAAGAACACGGTGGAGATGATTACGATCTGAGGCGCAATACATGGCTCTTGAAGATCTTGTGGTATGAATGTTTAGTTGCTCAACGTGTTTTGAGTGTGCAGGTTACACAAGCTGAGCAAAATCAGAGGCATAACTTGTTCCATACAAAGGGAGTTGTGAAGGAGCGTTCTATTAGCGTCATCATAGATGGAGGAGCTGCAACAACTTGGCTAGCATGGATATGGTGGAAGCTTTCTCTCACCACAAGACCACATCCACATCCTTACTACATCCAATGGTTCAACAACAGCGGCAAGGTTAAGGTAACACGTCTTTGTTAGTGTGTATTTTAGTATCTCTACATATGCTGATTATGTTGATTGTGATGTGGTACCTATGCAAGCATGTTCCTTATTACTTGGTAGACCATGGCAATTTGATAAAAATTCTGTACACCATGGTAGAAACAATCAGATATACTCTTGTTCACAAGGATAAAATATTACTTTGCTTCCTATGACTCTGATTCCATTTTGAAAGATGATATTAATAGAGCTAATAAAGCAAAACAGGAGAAAATAAGAGTGAAAATCAGATTGTGGCAAAAGAATTTGAGCAACAAATGAAGCCTAATAATAAACCATCTAATGTTGCTTCGAAATTAAACTGAAAAGTGCATGTTTATTTGCCACCAAATCTGATATTGATGAGCTAGATTCTAGCAAATCTGTTTGCTATGCTTTTGTGTGCAAAGAGGCATTATTTTCATTCGAGGGCGTGCCTTCCTCTTTGCCCCTGCTGTCACTAACATTTTGCGGGGAGTTATTGGCGTCTTCCCACAAGGCGTGCCACGGGATTACCACCTATTCGAGGATTGAGCATCAAATTGACTTAATTCCGGTGCATCGCTACCAACCGCGCACCATACCGTACCAATCCGGAGGAGGCGAAGGAGATTATCGTCAAATCAGGAGCTGCTCGACAAAGGTTATATCTGCGAATCTCTTAGTCCTTGTGCTGTTCCTATTATACTAGTGCCTAAAAAGGATGGTGCGTCGGCGTATGTGTGTTGATTGTAGAGGCATTAATAATATTACTATTAGTTATCGTCATCCTATTCCTAGGCTAGATGATATGCTTGATGAATTGAGTGGCTCTACAATATTCTCCAAAGTTGATTTGCGTAGTGGATACCATCAAATTCGTATGAAATTGGGAGATGAATGGAAAACAGCATTTAAAACTAAGTTTGGATTATATGAGTGGTTAGTCATGCCTTTTGGGTTAACTAATGCACCTAGTACTTTCATGAGATTAATGAGCGAAGTTTCGTGCTTTCATTGGACGATTTGTGGTAGTTTACTTTGATGATATACTGATTTATAGCAAATCTTTGGAAGAACATTTGGAACATTTACGTGCTGTTTTTAATGCTCTCGTGATGCACGTTTGTTTGGTAACCTTGGGAAGTGCACCTTTTGCACCGACCGAGTATCTTTTCTTGGCTATGTTGTTACTCCACAGGAATTGAAGTTGATAAAGCCAAGATTGAAGCTATTGAGAGTTGGCGCAGCCCAAAGCGGTCACACAAGTGAGGAGTTTTCTTGGACTCGCTGGTTTCTATAGGCGTTTTGTGAGAGACTTTAGCACCATTGCTGCACCTCTCAATGAGCTTACAAAGAAGGATGTGCTTTTGTTTGGGGTACCGCACGGAAGAAGCCTTCACGGTATTGAAAGATAAGTTGACACATGCTCCTTTACTCCAACTTCACGACTTTAATAAGACTTTTGAGCTTGAATGTGATGCTAGTGGAATTGGATTAGGAGGTGTGTTATTACAAGATGGCAAACCTGTTGCATACTTTTACGAAAAATTGAGTGGGCCTAGTCTGAACTATTCTACTTATGACAAAGAATTATATGCTCTTGTTAGGACTTTAGAGACATGGCAACATTATTTATGGCCCAAAGAATTTGTTATACATTCGATCATGAATCTTTGAAACATATTAAAAGTCAAGCTAAACTGAATCGTAGACATGCTAAATGGGTTGAATTCATTGAGACTTTCCCTTATGTCATTAAACACAAGAAGGGTAAAGAAAATGTTATTGCTGATGCTTTGTCTCGTCGCTATACTATGCTTTCACAACTTGACTTCAAAATATTTGGTTTGGAGACCATCAAAGATCAATATGTGCATGATGCTGATTTTAAAGATGTAATGCAGAATTGTAAAGAAGGAAGAACATGGAACAAGTTCGTTATTAATGATGGTTTTGTGTTCGTGCTAACAAGCTATGCATTCCTGCTAGCTCTGTTAGTCTTTTGTTGTTGCGGGAGGCGCATGGAGGAGGATTAATGGGACACTTTGGCGTCAAGAAGGCGGAGGATATACTTGCTACACATTTCTTTTGGCCAAAGATGAGGCGGGATGTTGAGCGTTTTGTTGCTCGCTGCACTACATGTCAAAAAGCTAAGTCACGACTCAATCCTCATGGTTTATATATGCCTTTGCTGTGCCTAGTGTTCCTTGGGAGGATATATCTATGGACTTTGTTTTAGGTTTACCTCGAACAAAGAAGGGAGGATAGCATATTTGTTGTCGTGGATAGATTCTCGAAAATGGCACACTTTATACCATGTCATAAAAGCGATGATCTTTGTTAATGTTGCTGATTTGTTCTTTCGTGAAATTATTAAGCTTGCATGGTGTGCCAAATACTATTGTTTCAGATCGTGATACTAAATTTCTTAGCCACTTTTGGAGATGTTTATGGGCTAAGTTGGGGACTAAACTGCTTTTAGTACTACTTGTCACCCCAAACTGATGGACAAACTGAAGTAGTCAATAGAACATTGTCTACTATGCTTAGGGCTGTTTTGAAGAATAATAAGAAAATGTGGGAAGAATGCTTGCCTCATATTGAATTTGCTTATAATCGTTCATTGCATTCTACTACTAAGATGTGCCCTTTTGAAATTGTGTATGGCTTCCTACCTCGTGCACCTATTGATTTGTTGCCTCTTCCATCTTGGAGAAGGTTAATTTTGATGCTAAAGAACGTGCTGAATTGATTTTAAAAATGCATGAGATAACTAAGGAAAACATTGAGCGTATGAATGCTAAATATAAACTTCTTTGGAGATAAGGGTAGAAAACATGTTGTCTTTGCACTGGAGATCTTGTTTGGTTACATTTGCGTGAGATAGGTTTCCTAATTTGCATAAATCAAAGCTAATGCCACGTCTTGATGGTCCATTTAAGGTGTTAGAAAATAAATGATAATGCATATAAACTTGAGCTGCTGCAGATTTTGGGGTTAGTCCACTTTTAACATTGCAGATTTGAAGCCTTATTTGGGTGAGGAATATGAGCTTCCGTCGAGGGCGACTTCATTTCAAGAAGGGAGGATGATGAGGACATCAATACCATTGTTACACCCACAGCCCCTCTTGCTACATATCTTGGACCAATTACTAGAGCTCATGCACGCCAATTAAATTATCGGTACTTTCGTTTCTTGGTAATGATTCTAATGTTCATGAGAATATGATGCTGCCTAAATTGGATACATTTGTTTTGCTTACAAATGAAGGCCCTAGCTTGGAGAAGGATGGACATTGGAGCAAGAACAAGCATGGAGATAATGCCATGCATAAGGAGAACAAACGGAGTTACAAGTGATGATTCAGGACTTTGAAGCCACCCTAATGAGTGCATGAGGCCTTGGACGAAATATACAAGATGCCACTTCATAATATTCGTCCATAGGCTATTCTAGGTGCTCGTCACCTTATTATTGGGCCAGGCCCATGTAATTTCGAAATACTTAAGTATAGGCTGTTTTAGAGTCCGTATGTGTGGGAAACAAGAGTTAGGGTTGATTTGGACCCCTCCACCAAGGGCCACGAAATTCCCCCTCTTCCTCCATATATACAGCCCTTAGGGCACCGTTTAGACCTTGGGTTTTGTTTAGATTAAAAGTTCGCCATAGCTGCAACTTGGCGTGCCGTTTGTGTTCAACGACCGGACAAAGCGTCCACAGAACCCCACCTTGATCAATAAAGCTTTCATCTTATATTCACAATATCCAGATTGCAATCTCAGTTTCTTGCTTGTTCTTCGTTTGCTCGCAGGAAGCAGACCCTCGTGGTCGAGTTGATCGTGCTCGGCGTGGTCAATAACCTCTCGGAGTTGGTTTAGCGATTGCTAAGGCGCGACGTCCTCGCACGTTCGTAGTCGGATCGTCAAAGTCGACTTCCTCCCAAGCGAAAACCACATCTCATCGAAAGACGGGACACCTTTGCCTCTATCAGTGGCCTTCTTATTTTTTTATTATGGGGGCTCTAAGGCCTCCTCGTCGAATTCGGGCAGTAGCTTTCTTTTTGGGTAGCTCTTTGTTCGGCAACTGTCGCCGTATTTGTCTGCGGTGTTGAATACTTTGCTCCATCTGATCCTGAGTGCATCTTCCGCTGTTTTGAGCTTCATACCTTTTTTCAGGCTACAGCTTGATGGCGACGAGCTTTTTCTAGAGGTTATTTTGCTCCAACCGTTTGTCCGGCGTGAGATCGTCCGGACTGTTGTCTTCGCCGGGGACGGGTTGTTTGTCCAAGCTGTATTGTTCGGACAATTGCTCGATAGCTTGTTCGTCGTTCACCGGTTCGCCCTGCTCTATGGCTGGGTCTCTGTTGAGGCGGGACTTGGTTCGGCGTTTACGTTGCCGTTTTGACTGCTTTTCGAGGGATTTATCCTTCGTAGCGTCCCGTTGTTCCTCGTCTTCATTTCCTTTAGGTGTATCCATCATGTATACATCATGGGATGAGGTAGTAGTCCAACATCCTATAGGTGCTGGTTCATTGTTGTCTCCTACATCGTCGTCCATACCGTCGATGTCTTCGGAGTCAAAATCGAGCACGTCGTGTAAGCTTTCGACGGTGGCTACGAAGTGGGTGGTGGGTGGGCGTTGAATTTCTTCGTCGTCCGCGTCCCAACCTTCCTGACCGTAGTCCGGCCAGGGCTCTCCGGATAAAGAGAGAGACTTTAGTGAATTCAGGATGTCGCCAAAGGCGAGTCTTTGAAAGATGTCGCGATAGTGAACTCCATAACGGCGCCCAATCGGATTCGATTGGTAGAAGTATGGAGGTTGAGTCCGGAGAGAGTCCGGCACCACAGAGTCAAGGTCTTCGCATAAAGGACAGGGATAGAGTTTGGCTCAATCGTCGTAGAGATCGTAGCCCCGGCGGTGTCAACCACTCGTTCTCGATCGGGAATCCGGCTCCGGATTAAGGGTCGGGCGGATCTTGAGTGCGGCCTCGTGGCCATTGTTCGGCTGCAGAGCTAGATCATGCCCATCGAGAGGTCAAGGCGGCATCGCAGCTGCGGCTCGAATCCGTCGAAGATCAAGTCTCCGCGGATATCGGCCGTATAGTTCAAACTTCCAAATCTAACACGATGGCTAGGGAGTAGCTTCGATCTGCTCCGGATGGCCAAGCGAATTGGCCAGCGGTGCAAAGCCGCCGAATCACGAAGATCTGTCCGGGAGAAAAGTCTCACCACGGACGCGTCGTTGTTGATGATCGAAGGAGCCATCGGGCCTACGGTGACGACACAGAGGAACTCTCAATGAAAGCACCAATGTCGGTGTCAAAACCGGCGGATCTCGGGTAGGGGGACCCGAATTATGCGTCTAGGCGGATGGTAACAGGAGACAAGGGACACGATGTTTTTACCCAGGTTCGGGCTCTCGACGGAGGTAATACCCTACTCCTGCTTGATTAATATTGATGATATGGGTAGTACAAGAGTAGATATACCACGAGATCAAGGAGGCTAAACCCTAGAAGCTAGCCTATGGTATGATTGTTGTTCATCCTACGGACTAAAACCCTCTGGTTTATATAGACACCGGATAGGTTAGGGTTACACAGAGTCGGTTACAATGGTAGGAGATCTACATATCCGTATCGCCAAGCTTGCCTTCCACGCCAAGGAAAGTCCCATCCGGACACGGGACGAAGTCTTCAATCTTGTATCTTCATAGTCTTGGAGTCCGGCCGTGATGATAGTCCGGCTATCCGGACACCCCCTATTCCGGGACTCCCTCAACGTTCCTTGCCAAGGGTTTGCAAAACAGCCCTAACATGATTAAGATGCTCTTTCATGGTTTTTCTAAACACAAGGATATCATCGAAGTAAACCACAACAAAGACTCCAATATAAGGTGAAGCACATAATGCATAAAGCGCATACGAAAGTCAGGGAGCCTCCGATAGACCCATAGGCATCACTAACCACTCATATAAGCCAAATTTGGTTTTGAAAGCAGTTTTCCATTCGTCACCTTCTTGATTGCGGATTTGATAATAGCCACTTTTAAGATCAATTTTTGAGAAAAAGTTGGCTCCACTAAGTTCATTAAGCATATCATCTAAGCGAGGAATGGGATGCCTATAATGACAGTAATAGCATTTATAGGTCTACAATCGAACACAAGCGGAAACTTCCATCGGGCTTAGGCACAAGTAGAACAGGGAGCGGCACAAGGGCTTAGGCTTTCACGTACATGACCGTTGTCGATGAGTTGTTGTACTTGCCGTTGAATCTCCTTGGTTTCTTGGGATTGACTTCGGTATGGAGCTTTGTTTGGGAGGCGCTCCGGGATGAGGTCGATTCGATGCTCAATGCCTCGAAGAGGAGGTAGACCGGAGGTAGCTCATCGGGAAAACATCTTGGAATTCTGCAAAGAGATTGAAACACTAAAGGTAGCTCGTGAGAGGTGTTAGTTGTTGGCTCTCCATCCTTGCACACAAGGACAAAGTGTATCACACTCGATGGGTTCTCACACACTTCTCTCAGCTCACTTTTGGTGGCAAATAGGATGAGGTTTTTCTCTCTAGGCGAAGAGGCGCTCAAGTTTGGCTTGTGCCTCTCACTCACTTTTTGGTGGATCACTTTCTCACTCTTCTCTCCATGATGGGTGGCTTGCTTGTCGACTATCACTTGACTAGGAGACATAGGTCGTAGCACATATTCCTTCCCTTTCATCTTGAAGCTATATTGATTGGTACGCCCGTAGTGGATGACACCATGGTCGAATTGCCATGGTCGACCAAGAAGGAGGTGGCAAACGGTCATTGGGACCACATCACACTCCAAAGTGTCCTCGTATGCACCAATTTTGAAGGAGACTTGGACCGTATGCTCGATTAAGTATAGTTAGGAGTCACTTAGCCATTGAACCTTGTAGGGGTGCGGGTGCTTCCTCTTGACCAATTGAAGCTTGGAGCATAGTTCTTCACATGCCAAGTTGTGGCAACTACCTCCGTCGATGATGACCTTGACGGACCTTCCATTGATGCCGGCCTTTGTGTGGAAGATGTGGCATCGTTGGTCTTCTTCTTGTTGATGTTGAAGAGTCAAGACCTTGGACACGACTAGAGCGGGGCTTGAATCCTCATCACAAAAGACTCGATCATCTTCATCCTCCTCATCACTCATTGAGTCATAGGTGCCATCCTCGTTGAGGATCATGGTGCGCTTGTTTGTGCATTCATAGGACTTGTGGCCTCGGCGCGCAAGTGAAACACTTGAAGGAGCTTGTCTTGATGGTCTCATCGGTCGGAGTAGATGATGAAGCCAGTGACTTGCGTTGCTTGTAGTAGGAGGAGGACGACTTGAACTTGTCGAAGTTTTCTTGTAACTTGACTTGTCGTCGTTGCTTGTATAAGGTTTGGTTGATGTAGATGTTGGAGGAGTTGTTGAAGGTTGGTTGTTGGAGAAGCCGCAGGTCTTGGACGAGTACTTGGCGTACTTGAAGTCATCTTGCACTTGACGTTCCGCCTTTGTAGCTTGATGCACGAGCTCAATGAGGTTGGAGTAGGGTTGGAAGTCGGCTATCTTCTTGATGGGACGATTGAGTCCATTCAAGAAACATGCAATTGTTTGCTCATCATCTTCCTTTACATTGGCTCGAATCATGGCTATCTCCATTTCCTTGTAGTATTCTTCAACACTCTTTGTTCCTTGCTTGAGGAGTTGGAGTTTCTTGAAGAGGTCGCGGTTGTAGTGGGTGGGCACAAAACGTGCTCGCATGACATCCTTCATTTGAGCCCAAGTGGTGATTGGAGGTTCACCTCTTGCTTGTTGCCGCTCAAGGATTTGTTCCCACCATATGAGCACATAGTCATGGAAGTCAAGTGATGCCATAGAGATCTTCTTCTCTTCGTCATAGTTGTGCAAACAAAAGATTTTGTCGACCTTCAATGCCCATGAAAGGTACTCTTCGGGGTCATTGCTTCCATTGAACTTGGGCATGGTGAATTTTAGCTTTCCATAGCGTTGCTCTTCATTGTGCTGTTGGCGATGGTGATGATGACGCCCTTGACGTGTATGGCAATCATCTTCCTGTTGCTCTTGGCGTGGAGGAAGTCCATGATCAACTTGCTCTTGTTGAACTTGAGGTTGAGGTGGAGCTTGACGAGCTTGTCGAGGAACTTGTGGAGCTTTACGTTGCACACACGGTTGGTAGTTCCTCTCTTGGATTTCTTCTCGAAGGGCTTCCTCTTGATTGCGCCGTTCGCGATTGCGGTTGGCGATAGATCGACTTGATTCTTGGAGGGCACGTTGCACCTCAAGAGCTTGCGCTTCTCGTTGTTTTTGTTGAAGACGTTGCACCTCGACGTCTTGTTCTTGTTGGTGTAGACGCGCTCATTTTTCCTCTTGGCGCCGTAGTCGTTGTCGTTCTTGAGCTTGGGCAAAAGCGACTTGGTTTGATTGAGGACGAGGGACTTGCTCTTGTGAATGCTTGTCATGTAGTGGGTTGCGAGATGCATGACGGTCTTGACGCGCGGCTCGTCGAAGAGTGTTCGATGACGGTGTACTTGAGTCGTAGAAGGTGTCGTCGGAGTGTCGACTCGACCGGCTCCGTCTTGAGGATGAAGAAGTGGAATGATGCCGGTTCCTCATCAAGGCGCGGATCTCGTCCATTCTTGCATCATTCTCTTGCTTGTGAGCGTCGAACTTGTTATCGAAGTAGTCTCTTTGATGCGGAGCATCCCACGATCATCCCCATGCATCCACAACCGTCTCATCAAGAGCCAAGAGGACCCATGACTAGAGCACGAGCTCGAGCTCTCGAGACCGAGGTGACTTCTGTCCTTAGTGAAATATCATATGACCCTCTCGAGACATGGCTACTACCTCAATCTGGAATGCTGTGCATGCTTAGGTACCAAGGAACCAACCTAGGAGAAGCTGCAGCCCAAGATGGACACCAAGAGCAAGAGGAGGAGCTGCGAGTCGGAGGAGCGGTACTACCGCTCAAGCCAAGCAGTACTACCGCCCAGTGAGCCAGTACTACCGCTCAAGCCAAGCAGTACTACCGCTGAGCCGAGCCAAGCGGTACTACCGCTCTCCATCCGACCTACTTCCATAAAACCCGACACACTCCGAGGAATCGAGCAGCGTCGAGGCGGTACTACCGTCCACCAAGCGGTACTACATTGAAAGTACTACCGCCACTGCGTGCAGCGTTTGGGCGAGGCCCATGTACTCTTTTCGCCCCAACACCCCTTGGGAACCTAGACTATAAATAGACCCTCCCTCATCCTTTCTAGGGTTAGCTTTGGATTTGCTCATATTTCGTGTGAGAGCCTTTGCTCATCCCGTGGCTACTTCTCCTCGGAGATCGGGACCTCTGGAGAAGATCCCCACGCGGATCCAAGACCCCCTTCTAGGGCGGACCCCATCAAGACCTCCTCGCGGAGAAAACGGCTACTCGTGTATCCTTACCTTTGTTGATCTTGAACCTTGTGCCACTCTATGTGTTTGATAATCTAGCACTTGTGTGATTGTTTTCTTGTCGGTTGAGTGTTGTCCCTTGTTCCTCCCGTGATTTCCTCGTGTTCTTCCACTCGTTCTTCGTGATTTCCCGTAGGATCCGCTCCAACGTGAAAGATCGCCCGTGAGGGTTTAGCCCTACATCATCATGGTATCATGAGCCACGTTGATCACGTTATTGGAGCCCCTACCCTCTTTTTCTAGCTTGATTTTGTTGTTTTGTCCTAATTCGAAAATTCCCCACAAAATAGCCCCAAATTTTTTTGTGATTTGTTAGTGTGATGAAATTTTGTTGATTTTGACCCGTGGATTTGCTTGGTTTGAGTCGATCTAGCATCTCTCAAGTTTCACCTCTTTCCATCCACAAAATCCATCGAATTTTGACCCGAAATCACCCATTTCGCCCCAAAATCGTGCAGCGATTGAAAAATTGAGAAAATCCCGACACGAGCGGTACTACCGCTGAGAAGCGGTACTACCGCCCTCCTAAGCGGTACTACCGCTGAGTCGGCACTACCGCCAGCCCCGTTCAGCGAAATAGTCGAAAAATCCCGACACGGCGGTACTACCGCCCTCCCAGCAGTACTACCGCCTGGCGATTCAGCCATCCGACTTTCACCATTTTCATCATAACTTTTCCTCCGAACTCCGATTTGAGTGTTCTTTGGCTCGTTTTGAAGCTATCGGCGTGCGAGGTCCTCACCTTGGTTTCACCACCATTTGACACCATCAAATTTTCCGAACATCGGCATCTTTGCCTAGGGCTTAAACCACATCATCCGCTATACCACCTCCACTTTCCGCTACCACATTTTCGCTTTTGGTCTTTGAGAATTTGAGTTGTGGTTCCGTGTCCTATTGTGTTTGGCTATATAGAGTGCGGTTCGACGTCAACATCACCACCGCTCATCTTGGCAAGGACTCATCATCGTCAGGGCGGTAACCTCGGCGACATCTTTGTCATCTCTCGCAATTGCATTGATAACCGCATAGCCTTAATTTTGCGTTGCTTACCCATCGAGACTAGCCATCGAGTATTGCCGGCAACGTGACTTGTGCACATTAGTGATCATACTCCATAGCATACATAGCATACCAAAGTGGTGCATATCTTGAGATCGACTTGTGTGTCACAATGTTGTCATAGCATACACAATTGCTATCTTGGTTCATGAAGTTTGCATAAGAAAAGAGCTCAAAAGGAAAGAGCCACCCAAGCTTTTAAGCAAAGAGGAAAGATAAGCAAAGAGCTTATAAGCAAGAACCATAGCATCATACAACATTAAGATTGTCATATCCGATCATCTTGGATCATAGCACCGAAATATCATACATATAGCATACTTGGGATAGAGATCGTTGCATTTTTGCCTAATAGGTTGTGCACAAGTTCGCGTATCCGCCTTTTGTGCAATCGTGCTAGCGTCTCTCTAGTATTGTGCAACAAGAGCATTCTCGTGGTTTCCACATTTTGGCTCACCTTTGGTTTGCACAATCCCACTTATCTATTTGCGTGTGTGTTTCCGTGTACCACTACTTGCTTGGTCTACTTGTTACATTTGCGAATTTGCGAATCTTTTTCAACTTTATTGAGTCTCACTTATAATCGCATCAAATTTTGTGCCACCATCCTAACCGAGCTCCACCATAAGCTTTCATTTGTGTAGGTGTGAGAACCGACAAGAATCGGTACCAAGAGTGCTATTTCATTGTCCGCATTTGAGTGAACTTGATTCATTTTCAACATCGGTCAAAGGTACATTGGTATAAGTTCTTTTCCGTTCTACCACTCACATCTTGTTTGGAATGATGGATAGGCCAAGTTCTTCTACCAACCCACTCTTCATCGAGCAAGACGACGACATGTCCTCATACGTCACCAAGAGCCACCTCTTTGGTGCACAACGAACGTTGCACCAAGAACAACAAGCAATGAGCGACCGCATCGACAACCTCGCCACCGACTTGCGACTCTCCGAGCAACGTACAAGAGACTACTTCGACAACAAGTTCGAGGCTCGCAAGGAAGAGAATGATGCAAGAATGGACGAGATCCGCGCGTTGATGAGAACACAGCATCATTCCACTTCTTCATCATCAAGGCGGAGCCGCTCGAGTCGACATTCAAGCGACACCTTCTACGACTCAAGTACACCGTCATCGAACACTCTTGACGAGCAGCGCGCCAAGACCGTCATGCATCTCGCAACCCGCTACATGACAAGCATTCACAAGAGCAAGTTGATGATCAAGTTCCTCGTCCTCAATCAAACCAAGAGGCTTTTGCTCAAGCCCAAGAACGACAACGTCTTAAATGCCGCCAACAAGAGGAAGAAAGAGCACGTCGTCACCAAAGGCGAACAAGGCGCCAAGGCTCAACGTCTTCAACAACAACAACGTGAAGCGCAAGCTCTTGAGGCATAGCGTGCACTTCAAGAATCAAGTAGAGCCTTCGCCAACCGCAATCGCGACGGCGCAATCAAGAGGAAGCCCTTGAGAAGAAATCCAAGAGAGGAACTACCAACCTCATGTACAACGTCAAGTTCCTCAAGCTCCTCCACAAGCTCGTCAAGCTCCACCTCAACATCAAGTTCAACAAGAGCAAGTTGATCATGGTCTTCCTCCGCACCAAGAGCAACATGAAGGCGATTACAATCCACATCAAGGACGTCATCATCAACATCGCCAACAACACAATGAAGAGCAACGCTACGGCAAGCTAAAATTCACCATGCCCAAGTTCAATGGAAGCAATGACCCCGAAGACTACCTCTCATGGGCATTGAAGGTTGACAAAATCTTCCGCTTGCACAACTACGATGAAGCGAATAAAATCGCTATGGCATCACTTGAGTTCCAAGATTATGTGCTCATATGGTGTGATGAGGACATCAATACCATTGTTACACCCACAGCCCCTGCTGCTATACATACTGGACCAATTACTAGAGCTCGCGCACGCCAATTGAATTATCAGGTACTTTCGTTTCTTGGTAACGATTCCAATGTTCATGAGAATATGATGCTGCCTAAATTGGATACATTTGTTTTGCTTACAAATGAAGGGCCTACCATGGACAAGAAAGATGAACCTTGGAGCAAGTTCAAGCATGGAGATGTTGGCATGCGCAAGGAGAACAAAACGGAGTTACAAGTGATGATTCAGGACTTTGAAGCCACCCTAATGAGTGCATAAGGCCTTGGACGAAATATACAAGATGCCACTTCATAATATTCGTCCATAGGCTATTCTAGGTGCTCGTCACCTTATTATTGGGCCAGGCCCATGTAATTTCGAAATACTTAAGTATAGGCTGTTTTAGAGTCCGTATGTGTGGGGAAACAAGAGTTAGGGTTGATTTGGACCCCTCCACCAAGGGCCACGAAATTCCCCCTCTTTCTCCATATATACAGCCCTTAGGGCACCGTTTAGACCTTGGGTTTTGTTTAGATTAAAAGTTCGCCATAGCTGCAACCCGCGTGCCGTTTGTGTTCAACGACCGGACAAAGGCGTCCACAGAACCCCACCTTGATCAATAAAGCTTTCATCTTATATTCGCAATATCCAGATTGCAATCTCAGTTTCTTGCTTGTTCTTCGTTTGCTCGCGAGGAAGCAGGCCCTCGTGGTCGAGTTGATCGTGCTCGGCGTGGTCAATAACCCTCGGAAGTTGGTTTAGCGATTGCTAAAGCGCGACGTCTCGCTACGTTAAGTAGTCGGATCGTCAAGGTCGACTCCCACGTAAAGCGATAGCCACCATCTCATCGAAACATCGGGACACCTTTGCCTCTATCAAGTGGTATCAGATTTTCAGGTTGCTCGGTGAGATTTTACAGTTTTTCGTAGATTAGATCGAGTCTGTTCTTCATACCTAAAGTCCACGAAAAAGCCACAAAAAAATTAGGGTTAGTTCATCATATCCGAACCATTACGAGCCATTGCATAATCTTTTTAGGGTTTTTGCTTTGTTGAATTTGCGGTTGCATCGTCGTGTCAAGTTGCTGGTCTTAGAGTCTAGTCTTTTAGAGTATCGAGTTCGGTCATAAGTTGTCCTTGCGCGCGCGCACCATCATCATCGCCTTGCCATCTACCACCATTGCTTATCCGCCACCGCTCTGAATCCGTATCCATATACCACCACCAATCCGTATCCATATACCACCACCGCTACCATATATCACCACCGCTGCCATATACCACCACCATATATCCACCACCGCTGCCATATACCACCACCATATCCACCACCAATCCGAGTTCTTCTCATATTAGGTTTGTTTTCGAGATCCATCTAGTTTCCGATTCGTGTTTCCTTGCCTGCGGAGGTTTCGGAAAAAAAAAAAAAAAAAAGAGCGAAATTTCTTTTTTTTCCAGAGTGTGCTTTTCCGTTGTTTCCGTGCAGCGCCGTGATTTTGTTAGTGTTCTAGGCTCGCGTCTCTAGCACGGTCTAGCCTAGGACCAGCACAGTACCGTCGTTGAGCGTTTATTCAACTTTGCATCTCTGAATTGATTATTGCTGACCCTTTTTGCTACCATATTATAAGCCTTCCCAGCTCCTCATACATCTACATCGTGCGTTTGACTCTCCTTGGTAATCGCTCTATCCAAGCTTTGAGAGTTTTGACTACATCGGTTGCCGATCACCTTTCTTCTTTGGGTAAGAACTGGTAAGAATTTGAGATTTGCTTGACGGATTTGTGATCGTCCACCACACCACCACCACCACTTCCTAGTAGTCTGTCGAATCATATTCTTGTGTGTTTCTATTGCTGCTAACCATGGCAGGATCACAAGCCGGCGTGGTGACCGGGAGAACATGACAAACAAAGCGCTACATGATAAGTTTCAACAAATGATGAGTGGGCAGGTGGACGATGTGCTAAATAGATTTGAAGAGGCCATGGAGAAGATAGATGGCATTGAGAAGGCGTTGAAACAAAGCTCGATAACAAGTTTAATGAATTGCTCGTGCGTCTACCACCACCACCACCGGCTGCACCTAACGCACCTCTACTACAACAACAAGGACTACCTCCACATGTGAAACAGCCCTCCGCCGAGCTTCCGTGTCCCACTTCGCCTGGCCAAGCTCTTTGGTGCTGCTTGTTGATATACGTGGCTCCTGCTGCTGCGGTGGGGAGGATGATTATGTGAGCTTACGAGGATGAGGTTGATCAACATCGAACTACGTGCAACCACCAGCACCACAACCACCAGGTCGTCCACATGCAAACAATGGCAATGTTGGGCTCCCCTTCAGTGCGAGATCATGACCATCTCCCTAAACTGAAATTGAATATTCCACCATTTGAGGGTAGATATGTTCTGATATATATCTTACTTGGGAGTTAGAAACTGAACAACGATTTACATGTTTACAATATCACGAGGAGAGGCGTGTTCTGCTGCTTTGTTTGTGCTTTCACTAGCTTTGCATGTGTTTGGTGGTCGAACATTGTAGATTATATCTGTTCCAGATACTTGGGCTGCTTTGAAAACTGTTATGCGTACTCGTTGGGTTCCACCATATTATCAACGTGAATTACTTCAAAATTGCAGCGCTTAAGACAAGGAAAAATTCGGTGAAGAATATTATCGGGAATTACAAACTGGCTTGATTAGATGTGGTATTGTTGAGGAGAATGAAGCTATGCTTGCGTTTTACGGGTGGATTAAATAGAGATTCAAACCATTCTAGACTACAAGGATTATAATAATATCACTCGATTATTCCATCTTGCTTGTAAAGCTGAGCGTGAAGTGCAGGATCGACAGGCGTTGGCGCGGACTAACTTTTCTGCAGGTCGACCTTCATCATGGACACCACGTGCATCATCTACTTCCACACGTTCTACTACACGGCACCTCCGTCGGCTGCCACCTCCAACCGTGATACAAGAAAGCAGGCACAACCACCACTATCGCCAAGAGCACACCTTTGGGCCTACAGAGCTCTTCTTCTTCCATGGCGTCAACAGGGCACACAAGTGATATTATTTGTCGTCGTTGTAAGGGAAGAGGACATTTTTGAGAGAATGCCAATCTCAGCGTGTGATGATTGCTCACGAGGATGGTGGGTATGAGTCCGCTAGTGACTATGATGAAGAGACTTTGGCTCTTATTACACATGAAAACACGGTGGAGATGATTCTGATCTTGAGGCGCAATACATGGCTCTTTGAAGATCTTGACGGTATGAATGTTTAGTTGCTCAACGTGTTTTGAGTGTGCAGGTTACACAAGCTGAGCAAAATCAGAGGCATAACTTGTTCCATACAAAGGGAGTTGTGAAGGAGCGTTCTATTAGCGTCATCATAGATGGAGGAGCTGCAACAACTTGGCTAGCATGGATATGGTGGAGAAGCTTTCTCTCACCACAAGACCACATCCACATCCTTACTACATCCAATGGTTCAACAACAGCGGCAAGGTTAAGGTAACACGTCTTTGTTAGTGTGCATTTTAGTATCTCTACATATGCTGATTATGTTGATTGTGATGTGGTACCTATGCAAGCATGTTCCTTATTACTTGGTAGACCATGGCAATTTGATAAAATTCTGTACACCATGGTAGAAACAATCAGTATACTCTTGTTCACAAGGATAAAAATATTACTTTGCTTCCTATGACTCCTGATTCCATTTTGAAAGATGATATTAATAGAGCTAATAAAGCAAAACAGGAGAAAAATAAGAGTGAAAATCAGATTGTGGCAAAAGAATTTGAGCAACAAATGAAGCCCAATAATAAACCATCTAATGTTGCTTCTGAAATTAAACTGAAAAGTGCATGTTTATTTGCCACCAAATCTGATATTGATGAGCTAGATTCTAGCAAATCTGTTTGCTATGCTTTTGTGTGCAAAGAGGCATTATTTTCATTCGAGGGCGTGCCTTCCTCTTTGCCCCTGCTGTCACTAACATTTTGCGGGAGTTCACGGCGTCTTCCCACAAGGCGTGCCACCGGATTACCACCTATTCGAGGGTTTGAGCATCAAATTGACTTAATTCGGTGCATCGCTACCCAACCGTGCACCATACCGTACCAATCCGGAGGAGGCGAAGGAGATTATCGTCAAGTCTGTGAGCTGCTCGACAAAGGTTATATCGCGAATCTCTTAGTCCTTGTGCTGTTCCTATTATACTAGTGCCTAAAAAGGATGGTGCGTCGGCGTATGTGTGTTGATTGTAGAGGCATTAATAATATTACTATTCGTTATCGTCATCCTATTCCTAGGCTAGATGATATGCTTGATGAATTAAGTGGCTCTACAATATTCTCCAAAGTTGATTTGCGTAGTGGATACCATCAAATTCGTATGAAATTGGGAGATGAATGGAAAACAGCATTTAAAACTAAGTTTGGATTATATGAGTGGTTAGTCATGCCTTTTGGGTTAACTAATGCACCTAGTACTTTCATGAGATTAATGAGCGAAGTTTTACGCGCTTTCATTGGACGATTTGTGGTAGTTTACTTTGATGATATACTGATTTATAGCAAATCTTTGGAAGAACATTTGGAACATTTACGTGCTGTTTTTAATGCTCTCGTGATGCACGTTTGTTTGGTAACCTTGGGAAGTGCACCTTTTGCACCGACCGAGTATCTTTTCTTGGCTATGTTGTTACTCCACAGGAATTGAAGTTGATAAAGCCAAGATTGAAGCTATTGAGAGTTGGCGCAGCCCAAAGCGGTCACACAAGTGAGGAGTTTTCTTGGACTCGCTGGTTTCTATAGGCGTTTTGTGAGAGACTTTAGCACCATTGCTGCACCTCTCAATGAGCTTACAAAGAAGGATTTGCCTTTTGTTTGGGGTACCGCACAGGAAGAAGCCTTCACGGTATTGAAAGATAAGTTGACACATGCTCCTTTACTCCAACTTCGACTTTAATAAGACTTTTGAGCTTGAATGTGATGCTAGTGGAATTGGATTAGGAGGTGTGTTATTACAAGATAGTAAACCTGTTGCATACTTTTACGAAAAATTGAGTGGGCCTAGTCTGAACTATTCTACTTATGACAAAGAATTATATGCTCTTGTTAGGACTTTAGAGACATGGCAACATTATTTATGGCCCAAAGAATTTGTTATACATTCTGATCATGAATCTTTGAAACATATTAAAAGTCAAGCTAAACTGAATCGTAGACATGCTAAATGGGTTGAATTCATTGAGACTTTCCCTTATGTCATTAAACACAAGAAGGGTAAAGAAAATGTTATTCTGATGCTTTGTCTCGTCGATATACTATGCTTTCACAACTTGACTTCAAAATATTTGGTTTGGAGACCATCAAAGATCAATATGTGCATGATGCTGATTTTAAAGATGTAATGCAGAATTGTAAAGAGGGAAGAACATGGAACAAGTTCGTTATTAATGATGGTTTTGTGTTCGTGCTAACAAGCTATGCATTCCTGCTAGCTCTGTTAGTCTTTTGTTGTTGCAGGAGGCGCATGGAGGAGGATTAATGGGACACTTTGGCGTGAAGAAGGCGGAGGATATACTTGCTACACATTTCTTTTGGCCAAAGATAAGGCGGGATGTTGAGCGTTTTGTAGCTCGCTGCACTACATGTCAAAAAGCTAAGTCACGACTCAATCCTCATGGTTTATATATGCCTTTGCTGTGCCTAGTGTTCCTTGGGAGGATATATCTATGGACTTTGTTTTAGGTTTACCTCGAACAAAGAAGGGAGGATAGCATATTTGTTGTCGTGGATAGATTCTCGAAAATGGCACACTTTATACCATGTCATAAAAGCGATGATCTTTGTTAATGTTGCTGAATTGTTCTTTTCGTGAAATTATTAAGCTTGCATGGTGTGCCAAATACTATTGTTTCAGATCGTGATACTAAATTTCTTAGCCACTTTTGGAGATGTTTATGGGCTAAGTTGGGGACTAAACTGCTTTTAGTACTACTTGTCACCCCCAAACTGATGGACAAACTGAAGTAGTCAATAGAACATTGTCTACTATGCTTAGGGCTGTTTTGAAGAATAATAAGAAAATGTGGGAAGAATGCTTGCCTCATATTGAATTTGCTTATAATCGTTCATTGCATTCTACTACTAAGATGTGCCCTTTTGAAATTGTGTATGGCTTCCTACCTCGTGCACCTATTGATTTGTTGCCTCTTCCATCTTCGGAGAAGGTTAATTTTGATGCTAAAGAACGTGCTGAATTGATTTTAAAATGCATGAGTTAACTAAGGAAAACATTGAGCGTATGAATGCTAAATATAAACTTGCTGGAGATAAGGGTAGAAAACATGTTGTCTTTGCACTGGAGATCTTGTTTGGTTACATTTGCGTAAGGATAGGTTTCCTAATTTGCGCAAATCAAAGCTAATGCCACGTCTTGATGGTCCATTTAAGGTGTTAGAGAAAATAAATGATAATGCATATAAACTTGAGCTCCTGCAGATTTTGGGGTTAGTCCACTTTTAACATTGCAGATTTGAAGCCTTATTTGGGTGAGGAAGATGAGCTTCCTTCGAGGGCGACTTCATTTCAAGAAGGGAGGATGATGAGGACATCAATACCATTGTTACACCCACAGCCCCTGCTGCTATACATCTTGGACCAATTACTAGAGCTCGCGCACGCCAATTGAATTATCGGTACTTTCGTTTCTTGGTAATGATTCAATGTTCATGAGAATATGATGCTGCCTAAATTGGATACATTTGTTTTGCTTACAAATGAAGGGCCTACCATGGACAAGAAAGATGAACCTTGGAGCAAGTTCAAGCATGGAGATGTTGGCATGCGCAAGGAGAACAAACGGAGTTACAAGTGATGATTCCAGGACTTTGAAGCCACCCTAATGAGTGCATAAGGCCTTGGACGAAATATACAAGATGCCACTTCATAATATTCGTCCATAGGCTATTCTAGGTGCTTCGTCACCTTATTATTGAGCCAGGCCCATGTAATTTCGAAATACTTAAGTATAGGCTGTTTTTAGAGTCCGTATGTGTGGGGAAACAAGAGTTAGGGTTGATTTGGACCCCTCCACCAAGGGCCACGAAATTCCCCCTCTTTCTCCATATATACAGCCCTTAGGGCACCGTTTAGACCTTGGGTTTTGTTTAGATTAAAAGTTCGCCATAGCTGCAACTTGGCGTGCCGTTTGTGTTCAACGACCGGACAAAGCGTCCACAGAACCCCACCTTGATCAATAAAGCTTTCATCTTATATTCGCAATATCCAGATTGCAATCTCAGTTTCTTGCTTGTTCTTCGTTTGCTCGCAGGAAGCAGGCCCTCGTGGTCAGGTTGATCGTGCTCCGGCGTGGTCAATAACCCTCGGAAGTTGGTTTAGCGATTGCTAAGGCGCGACGTCTCGCACGTTCGTAGTCGGATCGTCAAGGTCGACTCCCACAGAAACGATAGCCACCATCTCATCGAAACATCGGGACACCTTTGCCTCTATCATGGTGGGAACAAATCATTGAGCGACGACAAGCAAGAGGTGAACCTCCAATCACCACTTGGGCTCAAATGAAGGATGTCATGCAAGCACGTTTTGTGCCAACCTACTACAACCGCGACCTCTTCAAGAAACTCCAACTACTCAAGCAAGGAACAAAGAGCGTCGAAGAATACTACAAGGAGATGGAGATAGCCATGATTCGAGCCAATGTGATAGAGGCAAAGGTGTATCACAATGTCAAGGAAGATGATGAGCAAACTATGGCACGTTTCTTGAACGGACTCAATCATCCCATCAAGAAGATCGCCGACTTCCAACCATACTCATCCCTCATTGAGCTCGTACATCAAGCTACAAAGGCGGGCGCCAAGTACAAGATGACTTCAAGCACGCCAAGTACTCATCCAAGACCTCGACTTCTCCAACAGCCAAGCTTCAACGACTCCTCCAACATCTACATCAACCAAGCTTTCTTCAAGAAACGACGACAAGTCAAGTTACAAGAAGACATCGACAAGTTCAAGTCGTCCTCCTCCTACTACAAGCAACCTCAAGCCGCGTGCTTCATCCTCTACTCCGACCGATGAGACAATCAAGACAAGCTCCTTCAAGTGTTTCACTTGCGGCGGCCGAGGCCACAAGTCATACGAATGCACCAACAAGCGCACCATGATCCTCAACGACGATGGCACATATGACTCCATGAGTGAAGAGGAAATGGAAGCCCTTGAGCAAGTGGCCATGCACCGGCAAGTGAATGAAGATGAAGATGATCAAGTCTTTTGTGATGAGGATTCGAGCCCCGCTCTCGTTGTCTCCAAGGTCTTGACTCTTCAACATCAACAAGAAGAAGACCAACGATGCCACATCTTTCACACAAAAGCCGGCATCAATGGACGGTCCATCAAGGTCATCATCGATGGAGGTAGTTGCCACAACTTGGCAAGTGAAGAACTATGCTCCAAGCTACAATTGGTCAAGAGGAAGCACCCACACCCCTACAAGGTTCAATGGCTAAGTGACTCCGGCACTATACGAGTCGAGCATACGGTCCAAGTCTCCTTCAAAATTGGTGCTTATGAAGACACTTTGTGATGCGGAGCATCCTTCGATCATCCCCATGGACCTTCCGTCGCCTCACCAAGCTCCAAAAGGACCCATGACGAGAGCACGAGCTCGAGCTCTCGAGACCGAGGTGACTTCTCTCCTTAGTGAAATATCATATGACCCTCTCGAGACATGGCTACTACCTCAATCCGGAATGTTGTGCATGCTTAGGTACCAAGGAACCAACCTAGGAGAAGCTACAGCTCAAGATGGACACCAAGAGCAAGAGGAAGAACTGCAGAGTCCAGCGGGGGCGGTACTACCGCTCAAGCCAAGCGGTACTACCGCTGGGAGCCAAACGGTACTACCGCTCTCCATCCGGTCTACTTCCGCAAAACCCGACACACTCCGGGAATCGAACGGCGTCGGAGCGGTACTACCGCTCAAGATAAGCGGTACTACCGCTGAAAGCGGTACTACCGCCCACAAAGCAGTACTACCGCTGAAAGCGTACACTACCGCCATGAAGCAACAGTACTACCTACCCCTTTGTGTGCAGCGTTTGGGCCGAGGCCCATGTACTCGTTTCGCCCCCAACTTACCCCTTGGAGGTCCTAGACTATAAATAGACCTTCCCCTCATCCTTTCTAGGGTTAGCTTTGGATTTGCTCATATTTCGGTGTGAGAGCCTTTGCTCATCCACTTGGTTACTTCTCCTTGAGATCAGGACCTCTCGGAGAAGATCCCCAAGCGGATTCAAGACCCCCTCCTAGGGTGGACCCCATCAAGACCTCCTCTCGGAGAAGAACGGCTACCCTTGTATCTTTCCTTTGTTGATCTCGGATCTTGTATCACTTTATGCATTCGATAATCTAGCACTTGTGTGATCGTTTTCTTGTCGGTTGAGTGATCTCTCTCGTCCTCCCGTGTTTTCCCTCGTGTTCTTCCGCTCGTTCTTCGTGTTCCTCGTGGGATTCTCTCCAAGCGTGAAAGATCGCCCGTGAGGGTTCCGCCCTACATCATCATGGTATCATGAGCCACGTTGATCACGTTATTGGAGCCCCTACCCTCTTTTCTAGCTTGATTTTGTTGTTTTGTCCTAATTCGAAAATTCCCCACAAAAATAGCCCCAATTTTTTTGTGATTTGTTAGTGTGATGAAATTTTGTTGATTTTGATCCGTGGATTTGCTTTGTTTTAGTCGATCTAGCATCTCCCCAAGTTTCACCTCTTTCCATCCACAAAATCCATCGAATTTTGACCCGAAATCGCCCATTTCGCCCAAAATCGCGCATACGGTTCGAGCAATCGAGAAAATCCCGACGCGAAGCGGTACTACCGCCCTTCGAAGCGGTACTATCGCTGTGAGATACTACCGCCCTCGTAGCGGTACTACCGCTGAGCACGGCACTTCCGCCAGCCCCGTTCAGCCTAAAAATCGAAAATTAGCGACACGAGCGGTACTACCGCCCGTTCAAGCGGTACTACCGCTTCTGGCGGTACTACCGCCCTCCCGGCCAGTACTACCGCCCTGGCCAATTTCAGCCTTCCGACTTTCACCATTTTCATCGTAACTTTTCACTCCGAACTCCGATTTGAGTGTTCTTTGGCTCGTTTGAAGCTATCGGCGTGCCGAGGTCCTCACCTTGGTTTCACCACCTTTTGACACCATCAAATTTTCCAAACATCGACATCTTTGCCTAGGGCTTAAACCACATCATCCGCTATACCACCTCCGCTTTCCGCTACCACATTTTCGCTTTTGGTCTTTGAGAATTTGAGTTGTGGTTCCGTGTCCTATTGTGTTTGGCTATATAGAGTGCGGTTCGGCGTCAACATCACCACCGCTCATCTTGACAAGGACTCATCATCGTCAAGGGCGGTAACCTCGGCGACATCTTTGTCATCTCTCGCAATTGCATTGATAACCACATAGCCTTACTTTTGCGTTGCTTCCCATCGAGACTAGCCATTGAGTATTGCCGCAGCGTGACTTGTGCACTTTAGTGATCATACTCCATAGCATACATAGCATACCAAAGTGGTGCATATCTTGAGATCAACTTGTGTGTCACAATGTTGTCATAGCATACACAATTGCTATCTTGGTTCATGAAGTTTGCATAAGAAAAGAGCTCAAAAGGAAAGAGCCACCCAAGCTTTTAAGCAAAGAGGAAAGATAAGCAAAGAGCTTATAAGCAAGAACCATAGCATCATACAACATTAAGATTGTCATATCCGATCATCTTGGATCATAGCACGAAATATCATACATATAGCATACTTGGGATAGAGATCGTTGCATTTTTCCGAATAGGTTGTGCACAAGTTCGCGTATCCGCCTATTGTGCAATCGTGCTAGCGTCTCTCTAGTATTGTGCAACAAGAGCATTCTCGTGGTTTCCACATTTTGGCTCACTTTTGGTTTGCACAATCCCACTTATCTATTTGTGTGTGTTTCCGTGTACCACTACTTGCTTGGTCTACTTGTTACATTTGCGAATTTGCGAATCTTTTCAACTTTATTGAGTCTCACTTACAATTGCATCAAATTTTGTGCCACCATCCTAACCGAGCTCCACCATAAGCTTTTATTTGTGTAGGTGTGAGAACCGACAAGAATCGGTACCAAGAGTGCTATTTCATTGTCCGCATTTGAGTGAACTTGATTCATTTTCAACATCGGTCAAAGGTACATTGGTATAAGTTCTTTTCCGTTCTACCACTCACATCTTGTTTGGAATGATGGATAGGCCAAGTTCTTCTACCAACCCACTCTTCATCGAGCAAGATGGCGACATGTCCTCATCGTCACCAAGAGCCACCTCTTTGGCACTGAAGCGTTGCACCAAGAACAACAAGCAATGGCGACCGCATCGACAACCTCGCCACCGACTTGCGACTCTCCGAGCAAGCGTACAAGAGACTACTTCGACAACAAGTTCGAGGCTCACAAGGAAGAGAATGATGCAAGAATGGGCGAGATCCGCGTTGATGAGAAAACGGCATCATTCCACTTCTTCATCATCAAGGCGGAGCCGCTCGAGTCGACATTCCGACGACACATTCTCGACTCAAGTACACCGTCATCGAACACTCTTGACGAGCAGCGCCAAGACCGTCATGCATCTCGCAACCCGCTACATGACAAGCATTCACAAGAGCAAGTTGATGATCAAGTTCCTCGTCCTCAATCAAACCAAGAGGCTTTTGCTCAAGCCCAAAACGACAACGTCTTCGCCGCCAACAAGAGGAAGAAAGAGCACGTCGTCACCAAGGCGAACAAGGCGCCAAGGCTCAACGTCTTCAACAACAACAACGTGAAGCGCAAGCTCTTGAGGCGCAACGTGCCCTTCAAGAATCAAGTAGAGCCTTCGCCAACCGCAATCGCGAACGGCGCAATCAAGAGGAAGCCCTTCGAGAAGAAATCCAAGAGAGGAACTACCAACCTCATGTACAACGTCAAGTTCCTCAAGCCCTCCACAAGCTCGTCAAGCTCCACCTCAACATCAAGTTCAACAAGAGCAAGTTGATCATGGTCTTCCTCGCGCCAAGAGCAACATGAAGGCGAGTACATTCCACGTCAAGGGCGTCATCATCAACATCGCCAACAACACAATGAAGAACAACGCTTCTGACAAGCTAAAATTCACCATGCCCAAGTTCAATGGAAGCAATGACCCAAGACTACCTCTCATGGGCATTGAAGGTTGACAAAATCTTCCGTTTGCACAACTACGATGAAGCGAAGAAAATCGCTATGGCATCACTTGAGTTCCAAGATTATGTGCTCATATGGTGGGAACAAATCATTGGCGACGACAAGCAAGAGGTGAACCCCAATCACCACTTGGGCTCAAATGAAGGATGTCATGCGAGCACGTTTTGTGCCAACCTACTACAACCGCGACCTCTTCAAGAAACTCCAACTACTCAAGCAAGGAACAAAGAGCGTTGAAGAATACTACAAGGAGATGGAGATAGCCATGATTCGAGCCAATGTCAAGGAAGATGATGAGCAAACTATGGCACGTTTCTTGAACGGACTCAATCATCCCATCAAGAAGATCGCCGACTTCCAACCATACTCATCCCTCATTGAGCTCGTACATCAAGCTACAAAGGCGGGCGCCAAGTACAAGATGACTTCAAATCGCCAAGTACTCATCCAAGACCTCGGCTTCTCCAACAACCAAGCTTCAACGACTCCTCCAACATCTACACCAACCAAGCTTCCTTCAAGAAGCGGCGACAAGTCAAGTTACAAGAAGACATCGACAAGTTCAAGTCGTCCTCCTCCTACTACAAGCAACCTCAAGCCGCGTGCTTCATCCTCTACTCCGACCGATGAGACCATCAAGACAAGCTCCTTCAAGTGTTTCACTTGCGCGGCCGAGGCCACAAGTCATCTGAATGCACCAACAAGCGCACCATGATCCTCAACGACGATGGCACATATGACTCTATGAGTGAAGAGGAAATGGAAGCCCTTGAGCAAGTGGCCATGCACCGACAAGTGAATGAAGATGAAGATGATCAAGTCTTTTGTGATGAGGATTGAGCCCGCTCTCGTTGTCTCCAAGGTCTTGACTCTTCAACATCAACAAGAAGAAGACCAGCGATGCCACATCTTCCACACAAAAGCCGGCATCAATGGACGGTCCATCAAGGTCATCATCGATGGAGGTAGTTGCCACAACTTGGCAAGTGAAGAACTATGCTCCAAGCTACAATTGGTCAAGAGGAAGCACCCACACCCTACAAGGTTCAATGGCTAAGTGACTCGGCACTATCTGAGTCGAGCATACGGTCCAAGTCTCCTTCAAAATTGGTGCTTATGAAGACACTTTGGAGTGTGATGTGGTCCCAATGACCGTTTGCCACCTCCTTCTTGGTCGACCATGGCAATTCGACCGTGGTGTCATCCACAATGGGCGAACCAATCACTATAGCTTCAAGATGAAAGGGAAGGAATATGTGCTCGACCTATGTCTCCTAGTCAAGTGATAGCCGACAAGCAAGCCACACATCATAGAGAAAAGAGTGAGAAAGTGATCCACCCAAAAGTGAGTGAGAGCCACAAGCCAAATTTGAGCGACTCTTAGCCTAGAGAAAAACCTCATTCTATTTGCCACCAAAAGTGAGATGAGAGAAGTGTGTGAGCACCCATCGAGTGTGATGCACTTTGTCCTTGTGTGCAAGGATGGAGAACCAAAACTAACACCATTCACGAGCTACCTTTGGTGTTTCAATCTCTTTGCAGGAATTTCAAGATGTTTTCCCGATGAGCTACCTCGGGTCTACCTCCTCTTGAGGCATTGAGCATCGAATCGACCTCATCCCGGGCGCCGCTACCAAACAAAGCTCCATACCGAGTCAATCCGGAAGAAACCAAGGAGATTCAGCGGCAAGTACAACAACTCATCGACAACGGTCATGTGCGTGAAAGTCTAAGCCCTTGTGCCGTTCGGTTATTCTTGTGCCTAAGCCCGATGGAAGTTTCCGCTTGTGTTCGATTGTAGACCTATCAATGCTATTACCGTTCGATATAGGCATCCCATTCCTCGCTTAGATGACATGCTTGATGAACTTAGTGGAGCCAACTTTTCTCAAAATTGATCTTAAAAGTGGCTATTATCAAATCGCATACAAGAGGGTGATGAATGGAAAACTGCTTTCAAAACCAAATTTGGTTTATATGAGTGGTTAGTGATGCCTATGGGTCTTTCGGAAGCTCCCGGTACTTTTGTGCGTCTTATGCATCATGTGCTTCGTCCTTATATTGGAGTCTTTGTTGTGGTTTACTTTGATGATATTCTTGTGTTTAGCAAAACCATGAAAGAGCACTTCAATCATGTAAAATCTGTGTTGCAAACTCTTACAAGGAAAGCCTTTATGCAAATTTGAAAAATGCACTTTTGGAGTCGACAAAGTGGTTTTCTTGGGTTTTGTTGTTTCTTCAAAGGGTGTCCATGTTGATGAATCTAAAATTGAAGCAATCAAAACTTGGCCCTAACCCACCAATTTGCAACAAGTCGAAGTTTTCTTGGTCTTGCGGGTTTCTATCGTCGCTTTGTGAAAGATTTTAGCACAATTGCCGCTCCTTTGCATGCTTTGAGCAAGAAGAATACTCCCTTTGTTTGGGGAACTTTGCAATCAACCGCTTTTGATGAGCTCAAGTCTTTGCTTACTCATGCTCGATTCTTGCTTTGCCCAATTTTGACAAAACTTTTGAGGTTCATTGTGATGCAAGTGGTACAGGAATTGGCGGAGTTTTGATGCAAGAAAACGAGCCATTGCTTATTTTAGTGAAAAACTCTCCGGTGCTCAACAATTATCCCATCTATGACAAAGAATTGTATGCTTTAGTCGTGTGCTACATGTTTGGGAACATTACCTTAGACCGCATGAGTTTGTCATCCATACCGATCATGAAACGCTTAAGTACCTCAAAGGTCAAACTAAATTGAACAAGCGTCATGCCAAATGGAGTGAATTCATTGAATCTTTTCCTTATGTGATCAAGTACATTAAGGGTAAAGAGAATGTAGTTGCCGACGCGCTTTCACGCATAAACATGCTTGTCACTCAACTTGAGTTGAATGTTATTGGTTTTGAGCATATAAAAGACTTGTATGAGCATGATCCATCTTTTGCTTCTCCTTATGCTAAGTGTTTGGCCGATACGTCTTGGGAACAATATTACATCAAGGATGGTTACCTTATGAGAGCTAACAAACTTTGCATTCCGAGTCTTCTCTTCGTTTGCTCCTTTTGCAAGAGGCTCATGGAGGCGGCCTCATGGGACACTTTGGACGCGACAAGACATTCGCCGCACTCTCCAACAACTACTTTTGGCCCAAGATGTTCATGACGTCTCACGCTTCACCAACCGATGCTACACATGTCGCAAAGCTAAGTCTAAAGCTCAATCTCATGGTCTTTATATGCCTCTTCCTATTCCATATCAACCATGGGAAGACATTAGTATGGATTTTGTACTTGGTTTGCCTAGGACTCAAAATGGCAAGGATTCCGTCTTTGTTGTTGTGGATAGATTTTCTAAAATGGCACATTTCATTCCTTGCAACAAGATGAGCGATGCTTCACATGTTGCAAATCTCTTTTGTAGGGAAATCTTGCGACTCCATGGCGTACCAAAGACAATCGTCTCCGATCGTGACGTCAAGTTCTTGAGTTACTTTTGGAAGACCCTATGTGCCAAGCTCGGAATCAAGCTCTTGTTCTCCTCGGCATACCATCCTCAAACCCGGCCAAAGCGGAGGTGACGAACCGCACACTATCCACTCTACTTCGTGTCTTGATCAAGAAGAACATCAAGGAGTGGGAAGCATGTCTACCCATCGCCGAAATACGCCTACAATCGTGCAAGACATTCAACTACCGCAAGTCCCCTTGAGGTCGTCTCACGGTTTCAACCCGTTGTCCCCATTGGACATTCTACCACTTCCTCTCCAAGAGCGCACCAACATGGATGCAAGTGAGCGAGCAAGGTACATCAAGAAGATGCTGCGAAGAAACAAGGCACACCATCGGCGCCAAGTACAACGCCAAGCAAACAAGCTCAACGCCAACAAGCAACCCATCGTCTTCAACATTGGTGATCTAGTGTGGTTACACCTTCGCAAGGACCGCTTCCCCAAAGAAGCGCAAGTCAAACTTCTCCCTCGAGCCGATGGACCTTTCAAGGTACTAGCGTTCATGAGAATATGCTGCCTAAATTGGATACATTTGTTTGCTTACAAATGAAGGGCCTACCATGGACAAGAAAGATGAACCTTGGAGCAAGTTCAAGCATGGAGATGTTGGCATGCATAGGGAGAACAAAACGGAGTTACAAGTGATGATTCCGGACTTTGAAGCCACCCTAATGAGTGCATAAGGCCTTGGAGAAATATACAAGATGCCACTTCATAATATTAGTCCATAGGCTATTCTGGTGCTCCGTCACCTTATTATTGAGCCAGGCCCATGTAATTTCGAAATACTTAAGTATAGGCTGTTTTTAGAGTCGTATGTGTGGGAAACAAGAGTTAGGGTTGATTTGGACCCCTCCACCAAGGCCACGAAATTCCCCCTCTTTCTCCATATATACAGCCCTTAGACACCGTTTAGACCTTGGGTTTTGTTTAGATTAAAAGTTGCATATAGCTGCAACCCGGCGTGCCGTTTGTGTTCAACGACCCAAAGGCGTCACGAGAACCCCACCTTGATCAATAAAGCTTTCATCTTATAGCAATATCAGATTGCAATCTCGTTTCTTGCTTGTTCTTCGTTTGCTCGCGAGAAAGCAGGCCCTCGTGGTGAGTTGATCGTGCTGTCGGCGTGGTCAATAACCCTCGGAAGTTGGTTTAGCGATTGCTAAAAGCGGCGTCTCGCACGTTAAGTGGTCGGATCGTCAGTCGACTCCCACCAGAAGCGATAGCCACCATCTCATGAAACAGCGGGACACCTTTGCCTCTATCAAGTGGTGATTTCAGGTTGCTCGGTGAGATTTTCAGTTTTCCGTGGAATAGATGAGTATTTATACCTAAAGTCCGAAAAAGCCACAAAAAAAATTGGGTTAGTTCATCATATCGAACCATTACGAGCCATTGCAATCTTTTTAGGTTTTTGCTTTGTTGAATTTGCGGTTGCATCGTCGTGTCAATTCTGGTCTTAGAGTCTAGTCTTTTAGAGTATCGAGTTACGGTCATAAGTTGTCACGCATACGCGCACCATCATCATCGCCTTGCCATCTACCACCATTGCTTATCCATACAGCTCTGAATCCATCCATATACCACCACCAATCCGTATCCATATACCACCACACCATATATCACCACTGCCATATACCACCACTATATCCACCACGACGCCATATACCTATCCACCACCAATCCGAGTTCTTCTCATATTAGGTTTGTTTCGAGATCCATCTAGTTTAGATTAAGTGTTTCCTTGCTGCGGAGTTTGGAAAAAAAAAAAAAAAAAAGCGAAATTTCTTTTTTCGGTGTGCTTTTAGTTGTTTAAAATGCATTGCCGTGATTTTGTTAGTGTTCTGGTCGCGTCTCTACGCAGTCTAGCCTAGGACCAACCGCAATCTGCGTCGTTGACGTTTATTCAACTTTGCATCTCTGAATTGATTATTCTGACCCTTTTGCTACCATATTATAAGCCTTCAGCTCCTCATACATCTACATCGTCGTTTGACTCTCCTTGGTAATCGCTCTATCAAGCTTTGAGTTTTGACTACATCGGTTCTAGTCTTTCTTCTGGGTAGGCGGTAGAATTTGAGATTTGCTTGTGGTTTGTGGTCACCACACCACCACCACCACTTCCTAGTATCTTGAATCATATTCTTGTGCTTTCTTCATGGCAGGATCACTGGCGCGTGGTGGCGGAGAACACCAATGACAAAAGCGCTACATGATAAGTTTCAACAAATGATGAGTGGGCAGGTGGATGTGCTAAATAGATTTGAAGAGGCCATGGAGAAGATAGATGGCATTGAGAAGGCGTTGAAACAAAGCTCGATAACAAGTTTAATGAATTGCTGTGCGTCTACCACCACCACCACCGGCACCTAGCACCTCTACTACAACAACAAGGACTACCTCCACATCATGACAGCCCACTTGACTTCCGTGTCCTTACGCTGGCCAAGGCTGCTGCTGTTGATATACATGGCTCCTGCTTTCTGCGGTGGGGAGGATGATTATGTGAGAGCTTACGAGGATGAGGTTGATCAACATCGAACTACGTGCAACCACCGACACCACAACCACGGGTCGTCCACATGCAAATAATGGCAATGTTGGGCTCCCCTTGATGCAGATCATGACCATCTCCTAAACTGAAATTGAATATTCCACCATTTGAGGGTAGATATGTTCACGATATATATCTTACTTGGGAGTTAGAAACTGAACAACGATTTACATGTTTACAATATCACGAGGAGGATGAAGAAACAATCAATCATTAAAACCTTGCAAACTCAAGGAAAGCCTTTATGCAAACTTGAAAAATGCACTTTTGGTGGTTTTCTTGGGTTTTGTTGTTTCCTCAAAGGGTGTCCATGTTGATGAATCTAAAATTGAACAATCAAAACTTGGCTAACCCCAATTTGCAACAAGTCTGAGTTTTCTTGGTCTTCGGGTTTCTATCGTCGCTTTGTGAAGATTTTAGCACAATTGCGCTCCTTTGCATGCTTTGAGCAAGAAGAATACTCCCTTTGTTTGGGGAACTTTGCAATCAACAGCTTTTGATGAGCTCAAGTCTTTGCTTACTCATGCTCGATTCTTGCTTTGCCCAATTTTGACAAAACTTTTGAGGTTCATTGTGATGCAAGTGTGCGGAATTGGCGGAGTTTTAATGCAAGAAAAGCGAGCCATTGCCTATTTTAGTGAAAAACTCTCGGTGCTCAACTTAATTATCCCATCTATGACAAAGATGTATTCTTTAGTCGTGTGCTACATGTTTGGGAACATTACCTTAGACCGCATGAGTTTGTCATCCATCTGAGATCATGAAAGCGCTTAAGTACCTCAAAGGTCAAACTAAATTGAACAAGCGTCATGCCAAATGGAGTGAATTCATTGAATCTTTTCTTATGTGATCAAGTACATTAAGGGTAAAAAAATGTAGTTCTAGACGGCTTTCACGCATAAACATGCTTGTCACTCAACTGGTTGAATGTTATTGGTTTGAGCATATAAAAGACTTGTATGAGCATGATCCCTCTTTTGCTTCTCCTTATGCTAAGTGTTTGGCCTTGTCGTCTTGGGAACAATATTACATCAAGGATGGTTACCTTATGAGCTAACAAACTTTGCATTCCAGGTCTTCTCTTCGTTTGCTCCTTTTGCAAGAGGCTCATGGGCGGCCTCATGGGACACTTTGAGCAGCGACAAGACATTAGCGCACTCTCCAACAACTACTTTTGGCCCAAGATGTTCATGACGTAGCAGCTTCAAACCGATGCTACACATGTAGCATAAGCTAAGTCTAAAGCTCAATCTCATGGTCTTTACATGCCTCTTCCTATTCCATATCAACCATGGGAAGACATTAGTATGGATTTTGTCTTGGTTTGCCTAGGACCCAAAATGGCAAGGATTCCGTCTTTGTTGTTGTGGATAGATTTTCTAAAATGGCACATTTCATTCCTTGCAACAAGATGAGCGATGCTTCACATGTTGCAAATCTCTTTTGTAGAAATCTTGCGACTCCATGGCGTACCAAAGACAATCGTCTCCGATCGTGACGTCAAGTTCTTGAGTTACTTTTGGAAGACCCTATGTGCCAAGCTAGGAATCAAGCTCTTGTTCTCCTCGGCATACCATCCTCAAACCGGCGCCAAGCGGAGGTGACGAACACTTACTATCCACTCTACTTCGTGTCTTGATCAAGAAGAACATCAAGGAGTGGGAAGCATGTCTACCCATGCCGAAATCGCCTACTAACCGTGCAAGACATTCAACTACACGGCAAGTCCCCTTGAGGTCGTCTCGGTTTCAACCGTTGTCCCCATTGGACATTCTACCACTTCCTCTCAAGAGCGCACCAACATGGATGCAAGTGAGCGAGCAAGCTACATCAAGAAGATGCTGCGAAGATACAAGGCACACCATCGGCGCCAAGTACAAGCAAGCAAACAAGCTCAACGCCAACAAGCAACCCATCGTCTTCAACATTGGTGATCTAGTATGGCTACACCTTCGAAGGACCCTTCCCCAAAGAGCATGAGTCAAACTTCTCCCTCGAGCCGATGGACCTTTCAAGGTACTATGCCTTCTAGCGACAACGCTTACAAGATCGACATACCTCGCGACAAGTACGCGTGGCGACATCTTCAACGTCAAGGACCTCGCACCTTTCCATGGAGATGAAGCTTTTGATCCAGGTGGGATCTCTCCCAAGGGGAGATGATGCGGAGCATCCACGATCATCCCCATGCATCCACAACCGTCTCATCAAGAGCCAAGAGGACCCATGACTAGAGCTGAGCTCGAGCTCTCGAGACAGGTGACTTCTCTCTTAGTGAAATATCATATGACCCTCTCGAGACATGGCTACTACCTCAATCTGGAATGTTGTGCATGCTTAGGTACCAAGGAACCAACCTAGGAGAAGCTGCAGCCAAGATGGACACCAAGAGCAAGAGGAGGCTGCGAGTCAGGAGGGGCGGTACTCTGCTCAATAGCCAGCGGTACTACCGGCAATGATACTACCGCTCAAGCCAAGCAGTACTACTTGAGCCGAAACAGAGTACTACCGCTCTCCATCCACCTACTTCCATAAACCCGACACACTCCGAGGATCGAGCAGGCGTCGAGTACTACCAGCCCAGCGGTACTACGGCAAGCGTACTACCGCCATGAAACAGCAGTACTACCGCCACCTGCGTGCAGCGTTTGGGAGGCCCATGTACTCTTTGCCCCAACTTACCCCTTGAGAACCTAGACTACAAATAGACCCTCCCTCATCCTTTCTAGGGTTAGCTTTGGATTTGCTCATATTTGGTGTGAGCCTTTGCTCATCCCCATGGCTACTTCTCCTCGGAGATCAGGACCTCTCTGGAGAAGATCCCCACGGATCAAGACCCCTTCTAGGCGGACCCCATCAAGACCTCCTCGCGGAGAAAACGGCTACTCGTGTATCCTTACCTTTGTTGATCTTGAACCTTGTGCCACTCTATGTGTTTGATAATCTAGCACTTGTGTGATTGTTTTCTTGTCGGTTGAGTGTTGTCCCTTGTTCCTCCCGTGATTTCCTCGTGTTCTTCCACTTCGTTCTTCGTGATTTCCTGGGATCCGCTCCAACGTGAAAGATGCATCGTGGGTTTCTCCTACATCACTCTTATCGTTGCTCGAGGAGAGTCGCAAAGTCGATGGCGAGGTTGTCGATCGATCGCTCATTGCTTGTTGCTCTTGGTGCAACGCCTTTGAGCACCAAAGAGGTGGCTCTTTGTGGCATATGATGACATGTAAATGTCGTCTTGCTTGAGGAAGAGTGGGTTGGTAGAAGTACTCGCCTATCCATCATTCCAAGCAAAATGTGAGTGGTAGAAGGAGAGAACTTATACCAATGTACCTTGACCGATGTTGATGATGAATCAAGTTCACTCAAATGCGGACAATGAAATAGCACTACTAGTACCAATCCTTGTCGGTTCTCACACCTACATAAAAGCTTATGGTGGAGCTTGGTGAGGATGGTGGCACAAAATTTGATGCAATTGTAAGTGAGCTTTAATAATGTTGGAAAAGGTTCACAAATTTGCATATGCAACAAGTAGACCAAGCAAATAATGGTACACGGAAACACACGCAAAATAGATAAGTGGGATTGTGCAATCAAAAGTGAGCCAAAATGTGGAATCCACGAAAATGCTCTTGTTGCACAATACTAGAGAGCAGCTATAGCGATTGCACAATAGGCGGATATGGAACTTGTGCACAACCTACTAGGCAAAAATGCAACTATCTCTATCCATGTATGCTATCGTATGGTATTTGGATTGCTATGATCCAAGATTATCAATATGACAATCTTAATGTGGTATGATGCTATGGTTCTTGCTCATAAGCTCTTTGCTTATCTTTCCTCTTTGCTTAAAAGCTTGTGTGGCTCTTTCACTTTTGAGCTCTTTTCTCATGCAAAACTTCACGAACCAAGATAGCAATTGTGTATGCTATGACAACTTGTGACACACAAGTGGATCTCAAGATATGCACCACGGTGGTATGGTATGTATGCTATGGAGTATGATCACTAATGTGCACAAGTCACGTTAGGCAATACTCAATGGCTAGTCTCCATGGGTAAGCTACATAAAAGTAAGGCCATGTGGTTATCAATGCAATTGCAAGGAATGACAAAGATGTCAGATCGAAGTTACCGTCCTTGGCGATGATGAGACCCTTGCGAAGATGAGAGCGGTGATGATGATGTCGAACCGTACCTAGATAGCCGAAACACAATAGGACACGGGAACCACAACTCAAAATCTCAAGGACCAAAACGTGTCGAAATCGCCATAGGAGGTATCGTGGAAGATGGTGGAGTATGTGAGTTTGGAAGATGTGGTGGAAGGTGGGGTTGTGGTGGTGGTTGAGCGAACAAGATTCAGTTTAAATCGAGTTACGGACTCCGGTTTTTCGGTCATCCGGTCGTCGGACGTCCGGAAGGTCGATCGTCCATAATTTAAATGTCGGGTCGGGGTTCCGATCGTAATAAGGAAAGGCGACGTCCGATGGTTAGAGTCAGCGGGATGAGACGAGGCGATTTGGGGTGGATGAAGATGGTGAGGTCGAAATCGGCGGATTGGTGGATGGAAAAGGGTGGGGAGGGTGGGAAGGCTAGATCCACCGTAGCAACTCAAATCCATGGACCAAATCAACAAAATCTCAACTCACCAACAAATCACAAAAAAATTGGGGCTATTTTTGGTAGGGAATTTTCAATTTAGGACAAAAACAACCAAATCAAGCTAGAAAACACGGGTAGGGGCTCCAAAGCGTGATCAACGTGGCTCATGATACCAAGATGATGTGGTGGAACCCTAATCGGAGATCTTTCACGTTTGGAGGGATCCTCTACGGGAAACCACGACGGCAGGCGGAAGAACACAAGGGAAAAACACGAGAGAAACACTAAACCGACAAGTATCGATCACACAAGGCTAGATCACCGAACACATAAGGTAGCACAAGATTCAAAATCAACAAAGTAAAGATACACAGTAGCCGTTCTTCTCCGTAGGAGGAGGTCTTGATGGGGGCCACCCAAGAGGGTCTTGAATCCGCTTGGGGATCTTCTCACGTAGAGTCTGAGCTCAGGAGAAGTAACCAAGTGGATGAGCTAGGCTCTCACACAAAATATGAGCTAAACCTATGCTAACCCTAACTAGGAGGAGGAGGAGTCTATTTATAGTCTTAGTGCAAATGGGGGCAAAGTGAAGAGGTACAAGGGCTCCAGCCCAGTGCATGAACACTTTCAGTGCGGACGTCAAGGCGTCAGACGTCCGGAGGCTCGGGACTGCCGGACATCCGGCCGAGCTCGGACGTCCGAAGATTTGCCCGGTCATGGGCGTGTGGGGCGTCCGGAGAGGCGTCGTCCGTAGATGTAGCGGATGCTTATCGCCCGTTGTCGGTCCGCCTCAGACGTCCAGTAGATTTGGATCGGGTGGGCCAGTGCGGACGTCCGGAGAGCTCGATGCGTCCGTGTCATGGGACTCGTCAGACGTCCGGGACGAGGGTCGATCGTCCGGCGCTTTATCTTCAAAGCAGCTCTTCTTCTTCTCCATCACGCTGGGATCCTCGTCATCTTGGCTCTTGTATGTAGTTGTACCGTGGCTCTCCTCCATGCACCTGATCACACGAGTTTCGAATGAGGTAGTAGCCATGTCTCGTGAGTAGGAAGGGAGTTGGAGAGGGCGAGTTCACCTTATCTTCAATAGCCTTAGCTCGAGCTCGAGTCATGGGTCCACGTGGTGTTGAGGAAGATGTAGAATGCGTCCATGGGGATGAGTGAGGAATGCTCCGCATCATGAAGATTGCCTTCGACGGGCAGGCGTGGGCGACCCCATTTCGATGAAGTTCCACTTCATGATGGGTTTGAAAGCGACATCTCCAAGACAACCCTCCTCGAGAATTACAAGTCCCTCGGCGACTACTACATTGGTGCTCTCAAAGCGGAACAAGAACTCATGAAGGCCAGGCTTCTCCACCCCAAGCACACTTCTCGAAGACCAGCTCCAACACAACGAGCATGAGGCTAGTACCACCAAGATGTCCAAGCCCGATGAGCTCCAAGGCGATGCTTCCAAGTGCGACTTCACGCCATCCCTCTTTGTGGCATTGATGAAGCGAGTCTACCTTGACTCTTTTTCAAGTCGGTGCGACAGCGAGTTAGACTACGGAGACCCTCAAGGACCAAGCTTTGAGGCGGCGACAAGGTGGCGAGCAAGGATGATGCTTCCATCTTAGGAGGCAAGATGATGATGTGCCATCTTGGCCTTCATCAGCGCTGCAGTGGAGATGATCGAGCATGGGATTTTCCCTTGGTCATGGAGGAGAGTGATGATGTGCCATCTTGGCCTTCATCCAAAGCGCAACGCCAGAGCAGTTGAGTATGGGATTTTCCCTTTGACCACGGCGGCGTATGATGACTTGAGTGACTTTTCCCACCATATTGAGAGTGAGTGACTTCACCACTAGCCACATATATGATGTGCTGCCACAATTCCCATGTGAGAGCCACAACCCCCACCACTTGAGTGAGATGGTGACTCCACCATCGTGAGATTGAGTGCACCTATTTTGAGAAGTGAGTGAACCACCACATAGAGAGTGTGATAGTTGATAGGGCATGTGGAGGCCACTTGATTTCTAACGACTTAACCTCTATGATGTGAGGCGGAACCCTAGGTGGGCGATCTTTCACGTTGGAGCGGATCCTCGGTGAATCACGGCGAACAGCGGAAGAACAAGAGAAACAGGGAAAGCGAGAGAGAGTTCACTCAACCGACAAGAAACCAATCACTGGCGCTAGATCGATGAACACATAGAGTGGCAAAAGATTCAAGAACAATAAAGGTAAAGATACACGAGTAGCCGTTCTTCTCCAAGAGGAGGTCTTGATGGGTCCACCCTAGATGGGGTCTTGAATCCGCTTGGGAATCTTCTCCGTAGGGGTCCTGATCTCCAAAAGCTCAATCTCATGGTCTTTACATGCCTCTTCCTATTCCATATCAACCATGGGAAGACATTAGTATGGATTTTGTGCTTGGTTTGCCTAGGACCCAAAATGGCAAGGATTCCGTCTTTGTTGTTGTGGATAGATTTTCTAAAATGGCACATTTCATTCCTTGCAACAAGATGAGCGATGCTTCACATGTTGCAAATCTCTTTTGTGGGAAATCTTGCGACTCCATGGCGTACCAAGACAATCGTCTCCGATCGTGGCGTCAAGTTCTTGAGTTACTTTTGGAAGACCCTATGTGCCAAGCTCGGAATCAAGCTCTTGTTCTCCTCGGCATACCATCCTCAAACCGGCGACCAAGCGGAGGTGAGACACACACTATCCACTCTACCCGTGTCTTGATCAAGAAGAACATCAAGGAGTGGGAAGCATGTCTACCCATCGCCGAATGCGCCTACAACCGTGCAAGACATTCAACTACAGCAAGTCCCCTTGAGGTCGTCTCGGTTTCAACCCGTTGTCCCCATTGGACATTCTACCACTTCCTCTCCAGAAGCGCACCAACATGGATGCAAGTGAGCGAGCAAGCTACATCAAGAAGATGCGAAGATACAAGGCACACCATCGGCGCCAAGTACAGCGTAAGCAAACAAGCTCAACGCCAACAAGCAACCCATCGTCTTCAACATTGGTGATCTAGTATGGCTACACCTTCGCAAGGACCCTTCCCCAAAGAGCATAAGTCCAAACTTCTCCCTCGAGCCGATGGACCTTTCAAGGTACTATTGCCTTCAAGCGACAACGCTTACAAGATCGACATACCTCGCGACAAGTACAGCGTGGCGACATCTTCAACGTCAAGGACCTCGCACCTTTCCATGGAGATGAAGCTTTTGATCCGGGGGTCGGATCTCTCCCAAGGGGAGATGATCGCGGAGCATCCGATCATCCCCATGCATCCACAACCGTCTCATCAAGAGCCAAGAGGACCCATGACTAGAGCACGAGCTCGAGCTCTCGAGACGAGGTGACTTCTCTTAGTGAAATATCATATGACCCTCTCGAGACATGGCTACTACCTCAATCTGGAATGTTGTGCATGCTTAGGTACCAAGGAACCAACCTAGGAGAAGCTGCAGCCCAAGATGGACACCAAGAGCAAGAGGAGGAGCTGCACGAGTCGGAGGGAGGCGGTACTACTTGCTCAAGCCAAGCGGTACTACCGCCAGCGGTAACGGTACTACCGCTCAAGCCAAGCAGTACTACCGTTGAGCCGAAAAGCGGTACTACCGCTCTCCATCCGACCTACTTCATAAAACCGACACCTCCGGAATCGAGCAGGCGTCAGGCGGTACTACCGCCCTGGCGGTACTACAGTGGCTGAAACTACCGCCATGAAACAGCAGTACTACCGCCACACTGCGTGCAGCGTTTGGGCGAGGCCCATGTACTCTTTTTAGCCCCAACTTACCCCTTGAGAACCTAGACTACAAATAGACCCTCCCTCATCCTTTCTAGGGTTAGCTTTGGATTGCTCATATTTGGTGTGAGCCTTTGCTCATCCCCATGGCTACTTCTCCTCGGAGATCAGGACCTCTGGAGAAGATCCCCAGCGGATCCAAGACCCCTTCTAGGCGGACCCCATCAAGACCTCCTCGCGGAGAAAACGGCTACTCGTGTATCCTTACCTTTGTTGATCTTGAACCTTGTGCCACTCTATGTGTTTGATAATCTAGCACTTGTGTGATTGTTTTCTTGTCGGTTGAGTGTTGTCCCTTGTTCCTCCCCGTGATTTCCTCGTGTTCTTCCACTCGTTCTTCGTGATTTCCCTGTAGGATCCGCTCCAACGTGAAAGATCGCCCACGTAGGGTTTCTCCCTACATCACTCTTGTACGTTGCTCGGAGAGTCGCAAGTCGGTGGCGAGGTTGTCGATGCGGTCGCTCATTGCTTGTTGCTCTTGGTGCAACGCCCTTTGAGCACCAAAGAGGTGGCTCTTTGTGGCATATGATGACATGTCGTCGTCTTGCTTGAGGAAGAGTGGGTTGGTAGAAGTACTCGGCCTATCCATCATTCCAAGCAAAATGTGAGTGGTAGAAGGAGAAGAACTTATACCAATGTACCTTGACCGATGTTGATGATGAATCAAGTTCACTCAAATGCGGACAATGAAATAGCACTACTAGTACCAATCCTTGTCGGTTCTCACACCTACATAAAAAGCTTATGGTGGAGCTTGGTGAGGATGGTGGCACAAAATTTGATGCAATTGTAAGTGAGCTTTAATAATGTTGGAAAAGGTTCACAAATTTGCATATGCAACAAGTAGACCAAGCAAATAATGGTACGGAACACACACATAAATAGATAAGTGGGATTGTGCAATCCAAAGTGAGCCAAAATGTGGAATCCACGAAAATGCTCTTGTTGCACAATACTAGAGAGCGCTATACGATTGCACAATAGGCGGATATGGAACTTGTGCACAACCTACTAGGCAAAAATGCAACTATCTCTATCCATGTATGCTATCACGTATGGTATTTGATTGCTATGATCCAAGATTATCAATATGACAATCTTAATGTGGTATGATGCTATGGTTCTTGCTCATAAGCTCTTTGCTTATCTTTCCTCTTTGCTTAAAAGCTTGTGTGGCTCTTTCACTTTTGAGCTCTTTTCTCATGCAAAACTTCACGAACCAAGATAGCAATTGTGTATGCTATGACAACTTTGTGACACACAAGTGGATCTCAAGATATGCACCACGGTGGTATGGTATGTATGCTATGGAGTATGATCACTAATGTGCACAAGTCACGTTGCGGCAATACTCAATGGCTAGTCTCCATGGGTAAGCTACATAAAGTAAGGCCATGTGGTTATCAATGCAATTGCAAGGAATGACAAAGATGTAAATCAAGTTACCGTCCTTGGCGATGATGAGACCCTTGCGAAGATGGTAGCGGTGATGATGATGTCGAACCGTACCTAGATAGCCGAAACACAATAGGACACGGGAACCACAACTCAAAATCTCAAGGACCAAAACGTGTCGAAATCGCCATAGGAGGTATCGTGGAAGATGGTGGAGTATGTGAGTTTGGAAGATGTGGTGGAAGGTGGGGTTGTGGTGGTGGTTGAACTGAACAAGATTCAGTTTAAATCGAGTTACGGACTCGGTTTTTTGGTCATCCGGTCGTCGGACGTCCAGGAAGGTCGATCGTCCATAATTTACGTGTCGGGTCAGAGGGTTCGATTCGATCAAGAAAGGCGGACGTCCGATGGTTAGAAGTCAGCGAGGATGAGCGAAGGCGATTTGGGGTGGATGAAGATGGTGAGGTCGAAATCGGCGGATTGGTGGATGGAAAAGGGTGGGGAGGGTGGGAAGGCTAGATCCACGTAGCAACTCAAATCCATGGACCAAATCAACAAAATCTCAACTCACCAACAAATCACAAAAAAATTGGGGCTATTTTTGGTGGGAATTTTCAATTTAGGACAAAACAACCAAATCAAGCTAGAAAACACGGGTAGGGCTCCAAAAGCGTGATCAACGTGGCTCATGATACCAAGATGATGTAGGCGGAACCCTAATCGGAGATCTTTCACGTTTGGAGGGATCCTCAGGGGAAACACGACGAGCAGGCGGAAGAACACAAGGGAAAAACACGAGAGAAACACTAAACCGACAAGTATCGATCACACAAGGGCTAGATCACCGAACACATAAGGTAGCACAAGATTCAAAATCAACAAAGTAAAGATACAGTAGCCGTTCTTCTCCGTGAGGAGGTCTTGATGGGGGCCACCCAAGAGGGGTCTTGAATCCGCAGGGGATCTTCTCAAGTAGAAGTCTGAGCTCAGGAGAAGTAACCAAGTGGATGAGCTAGGCTCTCACACAAAATATGAGCTAAACCTATGCTAACCCTAACTAGGAGGAGGAGGAGGTCTATTTATAGTCTTAGTGCAAATGGGGGCAAAGTGAAGAGGTACAAGGGCTCCAGCCCAGGCGCAGAACACTTTCAGTGCGGACGTCCGAAGGCGTCAGACGTCCGGGGCTTCAGGACCACCCGGACATCCGGCCGGGCTCCGGACGTCCGAAAGATTTGCCCAGTCATGGGCGTGTGGGACGTCCGGAGAGGCCGGTCGTCCGTAGATTCGGTAGCGGATGCTTATCGCCCGGTTGTCGGTCCGCCTCGAGACGTCCGTAGATTTGGATCGGGTGGGCCAGTCAGGGACGTCCGGAGAGCTCGATCGTCCGTGTCACAGGACTCGTCAGACGTCCGGACGAGGGTCGGTCGTCCGGCCGCTTGTATCTTCAAAGCAGCTCTTCTTCTTCTCCATCACGCTTTGGGATCCTCGTCATCTTGGCTCTTGTATGTAGTTGTACCGTGGCTCTCCTCCATGCACTGATCACACAGAGTTTCGAATGAGGTAGTAGCCATGTCTCGTGAGTAGGAAGAGGAGTTCGGAGAGGGCGAGTTCACCTTATCTTCAATAGCCTTAGCTCGAGCTCGAGTCATGGGTCCACGTGGTGTTGAGGAAGATGTAGAATGCGTCCATGGGGATGAGTGAGGAATGCTCGCATCATGAAGATTGCCTTCTGACGGGCCGGCGTGGGCGACCCCATTTCGATGAAGTTCCACTTCATGATGGGTTTGAACAGCGACATCTCCAAGACAACCCTCCTCGAGAATTACAAGTCCCTCGACGACTACTACATTGGTGCTCTCAAGGCGGAACAAGAACTCATGAAGGCCAGGCTTCTCCACCCCAAGCACACTTCTCGAAGACCAAGCTCCAACACAAGCGAGCATGAGGCTAGTACCACCAAGATGTCCAAGCCCGATGAGCTCCAAGGCAGTGCTTCCAAGTGCGACTTCACGCCATCCCTCTTTGTGGCATTGATGAAGCCGAGTCTACCTTGACTCTTTTTCAAGTCGGTCTGACAGCAGAGTTCGACTACGGAGACCCTCAAGGACCAAGCTTTGGAGGCGGCGACAAGGTGGCGAGCAGGATGATGCTTCCATCTTAGGAGGCAAGAGTGATGATGTGCCATCTTGGCCTTCATCAGCGGCAGTGGCGAGATGATCGAGCATGGGATTTTCCCTTCGGTCATGGAGGAGAGTGATGATGTGCCATCTTGGCCTTCATCCAAGCGGACAACGAGACAGTTGAGTATGGGATTTTCCCTTTGACCACGGCGGCGTATGATGACTTGAGTGACTTTTCCACCATATTGAGAGTGAGTGACTTCACCACTAGCCACATATATGATGTGCTGCCACAATTCCCATGTGAGGAGAGCCACAACCCCCACCACTTGAGTGAGATGAGTGACTCCACCATACGTGAGATTGAGTGCACCTATTTTGAGGAAGTGAGTGAACCACCACATAGAGAGTGTGATAGTTGATAGGGCATGTGAGGCCGCTTGATTTCTAACGACTTAACCTCTATGATGTAGGCGGAACCCTAGGTGGGCGATCTTTCACGTTGGAAGCGGATCCTACGGTGAATCACGGCGAACAGCGGAAGAACAAGAGGGAAACACGGGGAAAGCGAGAGAGAGTTCACTCAACCGACAAAAACCAATCACTGGCGCTAGATCGATGAACACATAGAGTGGCAAAAGATTCAAGAACAATAAAGGTAAAGATACACAGTAGCCGTTCTTCTCCAAGAGGAGGTCTTGATGGGTCCACCCTAGATGGGGTCTTGAATCCGCTTGGGAATCTTCTCCGTGAGGTCCTGATCTCCAGGAGAAGTAGCCAAGTGGATGAGCAAAGCTCTCACACAAATATGAGCTAATCCTTTGCTAACCCTAACTAGGAGATGGGAGGGTCCTATTTATAGTCTTAGTGCAAATGGAAGTCAAAGCGAAGGAGTACATGGGCTTCAGCCGCATTAAACATCGGACGTCCGGAAGGCGTCCGGACGTCCGGAGGCTCGGGAAGGTCGGTCGTCCGGACACGTTCGAGACGTCCGTAGATTCTTCTCTGTCGTGGGTCGTCGATTCGTCCGTAGCGGACGGTCGTCCGGGGCTTGAAGGAGGTCCGGACGTCCGAGGCTGTCGATCGTCCGTAATTCGGCTCGGGTGATTATAGTCCGGACGTCCGGTCAGCTCCGATCGTCCGTAGGTTTGATTCGGTGACGAAGTTCGGACGTCCGGAGGGCGTCGGACGTCCGTGTCTGGGAAGCGTCGGACGTCCGAGGCGGTCAGACGTCCGTGTCACCAGCGCTTCAGCTGCATCCCTTCTTCCTCTTCGACATACTTGGGGTCCTCGCTGTCTTGGCTCTTGCAAGTAGTAGATCCTTGGTTCGCCTCCATGTACTGATTACACATAGAGTTTGAATGAGGTAGTAGCCATGTCTCATGGGTAGAAATAAGAAGTTAGGAGAGGCGAGTTCACCTTATCTTCAATAGCCTTGGCTCGGGCTCTTGTCATGGGTCCGGTGGTGTTGAGGAGATGTAAACGCGTCCGTGGGGATGAGTGAGGATGCTCCGCATCATCTCCCCCTTGGGAGAGATCCGACCTCGGATCAAAGCTTCATCTCCATGGAAAGGTGCAAGGTCCTTGGCGTTGAAGATGTCGCTCACGTTGTACTTGTCTCGGTATGTCGATTTTGTAAGCGTTATCGTTGTAGCGTGCAAGCACTTTGAAAGGTCCATCGGCTCGAGGAAGTTTGGACTTGCGTTCTTTGAGAAGCGGTCCTTGCGAAGTGTATACACTTGATCGCCAATGTTGAAGGCGATGGGTTGCTTGTTGGCGTTGAGCTTGTTTGCTTAGCGTTGTACTTGGCGCTCAATTGTGTGCCTTGTATCCTCGTGCATCTTCTTGATGTAGCTTGCTCGTTCACTTGCATCCATGTTGGTGCGCTCTTGGAGAGGAGTGGTAGAATGTCCAATGGGGACAACGGGTTGAAACCGTGAAGCGACCTCGAAGGGGACTTGCCGGTAGTAGAATGTCTTGCGATTGTAGGCGTGCTCGGAGATGGGTGAACATGCTTCCCATTCCTTGATGTTCTTCTTGATCAAGACCACGAAGTAGAGTGGATAGTGTGCGGTTCATCACCTCCGTTTGGCCGTCGGTTTGAGGATGGTATCGGATGAGAACAATAGCTTGATTCGAGCTTGGCGCATAGGGTCTTCAAAAGTAACTCAAGAACTTGGCGTCACGATCGGAGCGATTGTCTTTGGTACTCCATGGAGTCGCAAGATTTCTCTACAAAGAGATTTGCAACATGTGAAGCATCGTCTATCTTGTTGCAAGGAATGAAATGTGCCATCTTAGAAAATCTATCCACAACATCAAACAGGAGTCCTTTCCATTTTGAGTTCTAGGCAAACCAAGTATAAAATCCATGCTAATGTCTTCCCAAGTATGATATGGAATAGGAAGGTGCATGTAAAGACCATGAGATTGAGCTTTAGACTTAGCTGCGACATATAAAGCATCGGTTGGTGAAGCGTTGTGCGTCATGAACATCTTGGGCCAAAAGTAGTTGTTGGAGGCGTGGCGAATGTCTTATCGCGTCCAAAGTGTCCCATGAGTCCGCCTCCATGAGCCTCTTGCAAAAGGAGCAAGCGAAGAAGACTCGGGAATGCAAAGTTTGTTAGCTCTCATAAGGTAACCATCCTTGATGTAATATTGTTCCCAAGGCGTGTCGTCAAACACTTAGCATAAGGAGAAGCAAAAGATGGATCATGCTCATACAAGTCTTTTATATGCTCAAAACCAATAACATTCAATTCAAGTTGAGTGACAAGCATGCATATCGTGAAAGCATCGGCAACTACATTCTCTTTACCTTTAATGTACTTGATCACATAAGGAAAGATTCAATGAATTCACTCCATTTGGCATGGCGCTTGTTCAATTTAGTTTGACCTTTGAGGTACTTAAGAGTTTCATGATCGGTATGGATGACAAACTCATGTGGCCTAAGGTAATGTTCCCAAACATGGAGCACACGCACTAAAGCATACAATTCTTTGTCATAGATGGGATAATTAAGAGGAGCACGGAGAGTTTTCACTAAAATAAGCAATGGCTCGTTTTCTTGCATCAAAACTCCGCCAATTCGGTACCACTTGCATCACAATGAACCTCAAAGTTTTGTCAAAATTGGGCAAAGCAAGAATCAACATGAGTAAGCAAAGACTTGATCTTATCAAAGCGGTTGATTGCAAAGTTCCCCAAACAAAGGAGTATTCTTCTTGCTCAAAGCATGCAAAGGAGCTGCAATTGTGCTAAAATCTTTCTAAGCGACGATAGAAACCCATAAGACCAAGAAAACTAGCACTTGTTGCAAATTGGTGGGTTGGGGCCAAGTTTTAATTGCTTGAATTTTAGATTCATCAACATGGGCGCCCTTGAGAAACAACAAAACCCAAGAAAACCACTTTGTCAACTCCAAATGTGCATTTTTCAAGTTTGCATAAAGGCTTTCTTTGCGAAGAGTTTGCAAACAGATTTTACATGATTGATGTGCTCTTTCATGGTTTTGCTAAACACAAGAATATCGTCAAAGTAGACCACAACAAAGATTCAATGTAAGGAATGAAGCACATGATGCATAAGGCGCACAAAAGAAATCGGGAGCTTAGAAAGACCCATAGGCATCACTAACCACTCATATAAACCAAATTTGGTTTTAAAAGCAGTTTTCCATTCATCACCCTCTTGTATGCGGATTTGATAATAGCCACTTTTAAGATCAATTTTTGAGAAAAGTTGGCTCCACTAAGTTCATCAAGCATGTCATCTAAGCGAGGAATGGGATGCCTATATCGAGCAGTAATAGCATTGATAGGTCTACAATCGGAACACAAGCGGAAGCTTCCATCGGGTTTAGGCACAAGAATAACAGGAGCGGCACAAGGGCTTAGGCTTTCACGTACATGGCCGTTGTCGATGAGTTGTTGTACTTAGTTGAATCTCCTTGGTTTCTTCGGATTGACTCGGTATGGAGCTTTGTTTGGTAGGCGCTCGGGGATGAGGTCGATTCGATGCTCAATGCCTCGAAGAGGAGGTAGGCCGTGGGTAGCTCATCGGGAAAACATCTTGAAATTCCTGCAAAGAGATTGAAACACCAAAGGTAACTCGTGAATGGTGTTAGTGTTTGGTTCTCCATCCTTGCACACAAGGACAAAGTGCATCACAGTAGATGGGTTCTCACACACTTCTCTCATCTAGCTTTTGGTGGCAAATAGAATGAGGTTTTTCTCTCTAGGCAAAAGTCGCTCAAATTTGGCTTGTGGCTCTCACTCACTTTTGGTGGATCACTTTCTCACTCTTTTCTTTATGATGGGTGGCTTGTTTGTGGCTATCACATGACTAGGAGACATAGGTCGTGCACATATTCTTTCCCTTCATTTTGAAACTATAGTGATTGATGCGCCCATTGTGGATGACACCAGGTCGGTGCCATGGTGGACCAAGAAGTAGGTGGCAAGCGGTCATTGGGACCACATCACATTCAACGTGTCTTCATAAGGACCAATTTTGAAGGAGACTTGAACCGTATGCTCGACTCGTATAGTAGGAGTCTTAGCCATTGAACCTTGTAGGGGGCGGGTGCTTCTTCTTGATTAGTTGGAGCTTGGAGCATAGTTCTTCACTTGCCAAGTTGTGGCAACTACCTCCATCGATGATGACCTTGATGGACCGTCCATTGATGCGGCTTTTGTGTGGAAGATGTGGCATCGTTGGTGCGCTTCTTGTTGATGTTGAAGGTCAAGACTTTGGAGACAACGTGATGAGGACATCAATACCATTGTTACACCCTGACCCTATTTGCTATACATCTTGGACCAATTACTCGAGCTCGCATGCGCCAATTGAATTATCGGGTACTTTCGTTTACGGTATGATTCTAATGTTCATGAGAATATGATCTTGCCTAAATTGGATACATTTGTTTTGCTTACAAATAAAGGGCCTACCATGGACAAGAAAGATGAACCTTGGAGCAAGTTCAAGCATGGAGATGTTGGCATGCGCAAGAGGAACAAACGGAGTTACAAGTGATGATTCGGGACTTTGAAGCCACCTAATGAGTGCATGAGGCCTTGGACGAAATATACAAGATGCCACTTCATAATATTAGTCCATAGGCTATTCTAGGTCTTTCGTCACCTTATTATTGAGCCAGGCCATGTAATTTCAGAAATACTTAAGTATAGGCTGTTTTAGAGTCCGTATGTGTGGGAAACAAGAGTTAGGGTTGATTTGGACCCCTCCACCAAGGGCCACGAAATTCCCCCTCTTCCTCCATATATACAGCCCTTAGGGCCCGTTTAGACCTTGGGTTTTGTTTAGATTAAAGTTAGCCATAGCTGCAACTTGGCGTGCCGTTTGTGTTCAGCGACGGACAAAGGCGTCACTGAACCCCACCTTGATCAATAAAGCTTTCATCTTATATTACGCAATATCCAGTTGCAATCTCGGTTTCTTGCTTGTTCTTACGTTTGCTTTCGCGAAGCGAGGCCCTCGTGGTCGGAGTTGATGCGTGCTCGGCGTGGTCAATAACCCTCGGAAGTTGGTTTAGCGATTGCTAAAGCGCTGACGTCTACATGCGTTAAATGGTCGGATCGTCAAGTCGACTCCCACGAAGCGATAGCCACCATCTCATCGAAACATCAGGACACCTTTGCCTCTATCACAGCGAGGCGGGGCTCGAATCCTCATCACAAAAGACTTGATCGTCTTCATCTTCATTTACTTGTCGGTGCATGGCCACTTGCTCCAAGAGCTTCCATTTCCTCTTCACTCATGGATTCATATGTGCCATAAATCGTTGAGGATCATAGTGCGCTTGTTGGTGCATTTGATAGAGGCAAAGGTGTCCCGTCTTTCGATGAGATGTTGGTTTTCGCTTTGGAGGAAGTTGACTTTGGCGATCCGTACTGAACGTCGAACGTCACCTTGTCGCTAAACCAAAGGTTATTGACTGCATCAACCGTCTTGGCCGGTGCACTGAAAGCGAAGAACAAGGCTGAGATTGCAATCTTATAAGATGAAGCTTTATTGACCAAGGTGGGGTTCTGTCAGGCCTTTGCAGTCGATTGAAACAAGCGAATTCTTGAAGTTGCAGCTATGGCGAACTGTTAATCTAAACAAATCCAAGGTCTAGGTGCCCTAAGGGCTGTATATAGAGGAAGAGTGCCTTGGGACAATCAACCCTATCTACATCTGGACTCTAAAACAGCCTATACTTAAGTATTTCAGAAATTAAATGGGCCTGGCCCAATGCAGCACCTAGAATGCCTCGGGGCGACATTTTGAAGTAGCATCTTGTATATTTCCTCCAAGGCTTCATGCTGGCAAAGTCCTGAATCATCACAACTCCGTTCTTGAGTCTTGCATGGCATTATCTCCATGCTTGTTCTTGCTCAATGTCCATCCTTCTCCAGCTAGGGCCTTCATTTGTAAGCAAAACAAATGTATCAATTTAAGCGCATCATATTCTCATGAACATTAGAATCATTACCAAGCAGTACTAATTTAATTGGCGTCTTGTAACTAGTAATTGGTCCGATATATGTGCAGTAGGGGCTGTGGGTGTAACAATGGTATTGATGTCCTCATCATCTCCCCTTCTTGAAATGAAGTCGTCCTCGGAGCTCATATTCCTCACCCAAATAAGGCTTCAAATCTGCAATATTAAAGTGGGACTAACCCCAAAATCTGCGAGGCAACTCAAGTTTATATGCATTATCATTTATTTTCTCTAACACCTTAAATGGACCATCGGCCGTGGCATTAGCTTTGATTTGCGCAAATTAGGAAACCTATCCTTACATAAATGTAACCAAACAAGATCTCCGGTGCAAAGACAACATGTTTTCTACCCTTATCTCCGACAAGTTTATATTTAGCATTCATCGCTCAATGTTTTCCTTAGTTAACTCATGCATTTTAAAATCAATTCAACACGTTCTTTAGCATCAAAATTAACCTTCTCCGAAGATGGAAGAGGCAACAAATCAATAGGTGCACGCGGTAGGAAGCCATACACAATTTCAAAAGGGCACATCTTAGTAGTAGAATGCAATGAACGATTATAAGCAAATTCAATATGAGGCAAGCATTCTTCCCACATTTTCTTATTATTCTTCAAAACAGCCCTAAGCATAGTAGACAATGTTCTATTGACTACTTCAGTTTATCCATCGGTTTGGGGGTGACAAGTAGTACTAAAAAGCAGTTTAGTCCCCAACAGCCCATAAACATCTCCAAAAGTGGCTAAGAAATTTAGTATCACGATCTGAAACAATAGTATTTGGCACACCATGCAAGCGAATAATTTCACGAAAGAACAAATCAGCAACATTAACAGACATCATCGCTTTTATGACATGGTATAAAAGTGTGCCATTTTAGAGAATCTATCCACGACAACAAATATGCTATCTCTCCTTCTTTGTTAAGAGTAAACCTAAAACAAAGTCCATAGATATATCCTCCCAAGGAACACTAGAAGCAGGCAAAGGCATATATAAACCATGAGGATTGAGTCGTGACTTAGCTTTTTGACATGTAGTGCAGCGAGCAACAAAGCGCTCAACATCCGTCTCATCTTTGGCCAAAAGAAATGTGTAGCAAGTATATCCTCCGTCTTCTTGGCGCCAAAGTGTCCCATTAATCCTCCTCCATCGCCTCCTGCAACAACAAAAAGCGAACGAGCTAGCGAGAATGCATAGCTTGTTGTACGGAACACAAAACCATCATTAATAACGAACTTGTTCCATGTTCTTCCTTCTTTACAATTCTGCATTACATCTTTAAAATCAGCATCATGCACATATTGATCTTTGATGGTCTCCAAACCAAATATTTTGAAGTCAAGTTGTGAAAGCATAGTATAGCGACGAGACAAAGCATCAGCAACAACATTTTCTTTACCCTTCTTGTGTTTAATGACATAAGGAAAGTCTCAATGAATTCAACCCATTTAGCATGTCTCTGATTCAGGTTTAGCTTGACTTTTAATATGTTTCAAAGATTCATGATCAGAATGTATAACAAATTCTTTGGGCCATAAATAATGTTGCCATGTCTCTAAAGTCCGAACAAGAGCATATAATTCTTTGTCATAAGTAGAATAGTTCAGACTAGGCCCTCAATTTTTAGAAAAGTATGCAACAGGTTTGCCATCTTGTAATAACACACCTCTAATCCAATTCCACTAGGATCACATTCAAGCTCAAAAGTCTTATTAAAATCAGGAAGTTGGAGTAAAGGGCATGTGTCAACTTATCTTTCAATACCGTGAAGGCTTCTTCACATGCGGTACCCCAAACAAAAGGCACATCCTTCTTTGTAAGCTCATTGAGAGGTGCAGCAATGGTGCTAAAGTCTCTCACAAGCGCCTATAGAAACCAGCGAGTCCAAGAAAACTCCTCACTTGTGTGACCATTTTGGGCTACGGCCAACTCTCAATAGCTTCAATCTTGGCTTTATCAACTTCAATTCCTGTGGAGTAACAACATAGCCAAGAAAAGATACTCGGTCGGTGCAAAGGAGCACTTCCCAAGGTTACCAAACAAGCGTGCATCACGTAGAGCATTAAAACAACACGTAAATGTTCCAAATGTTCTTCCAAAGATTTGCTATAAATCAGTATATCATCAAAGTAAACTACCACAAATCGTCCAATGAAAGCCGTAAAACTTCGTTCATTAATCTCATGAAAGTACTAGGTGCATTAGTTAACCCAAAAGGCATGACTAACCACTCATATAATCCAAACTTAGTTTTAAATGCTGTTTTCCATTCATCTCCCAATTTCATACGAATTTGATGGTATCCACTCATAAATCAACTTTGGAGAATATTGTAGAGCCACTCAATTCATCAAGCATATCATCTAGCCTAGGAATAGGATGGCGATAACGAATAGTAATATTATTAATGCCTCTACAATCAACACACACACATGACGTACCATCCTTTTTAGGCACTAGTATAATAGGAACAGCACAAGGACTAAGAGATTCGCGTATATAACCTTTCTCGAGCAGCTCTGTACTTGGCGCATAATCTCCTTCGTCTCCTCGGATTGAGTGCGGTATGGTGCGGCGGTTGGGTAGCGATGCAGGAATTAAGTCAATTTGATGCTCAATCCCTCGAATAGGTGGTAATCCGGTGTACGTCTTGTGGGAAGGCGTCGGTGAACTCTGCAAAATGTTAGTAATGACGGGGGCAAAGAGGAAACCGTCCTCGAATGAAAATAATGCCTCTTTGCACACAAAAGCATAGCAAACAGATTTACTAGAATCTAGCTCATCAATATCAGATTTGGTGGCAAATAAACATGCACTTTTCAGTTTAATTTCAGAAGCAACATTAGATGGTTTATTATTAGGCTTCATTTGTTGCTCAAATTCTTTTGCCACAATCTGATTTTCACTCTTATTTTCTCTGTTTTGCTTTATTAGCTCTATTAATATCATCTTTCAAAATGTAATCGAGAGTCATAGGAAGCAAAGTAATATTTTTATCCTTGTGAACAAGAGTATCTGATTGTTTCTACCATGGTGTACAGAATTTTTTCAAATTGCCATGGTCTACCAAGTAATAAGGAACATGCTTGCATAGGTACCACATCACAATCAACATAATCAGCATATGTAGAGATACTAAAATACACACGAGCAGTGCGTGTTACCTTAACCTTGCGCTGTTGTTGAACCATTGGATGTAGTAAGGATGTGGATGTGGTCTTGTGGTGAGAAGCTTCTCCACCATATCCATGCTAGCCAAGTTGTTGCAGCTCCCTCCATCTATGATGGCGCGAATAGAACGTTCCTTCACAACTCCTTTGTATGGAACAAGTTATGCCTCTGATTTTGCTCGACTTGTGAAACCTGCACACTCAAAACCGTTGAGCAACTAAACATTCATACTGTCGGCATCTTGACAGCCATGTATTGCGTCTAGGGATCAGAATCATCTCCACCGTGTTCTTCATGTGTAATAAGAGCCAAAGTCTCTTCATCATAGTCACTAAGAGACTCATACCCACCATCCTCAATAGCAATCATCACTGCGCTGAGATGTGCATTCTCTACATAAAATGTCCTCTTCCCTTACAACGACGACAAATAATACACTTGTGTGCCCTGTTGGCGCCATGGAAGAAGAAGAGCTCATGTAGGCCAACAGGTGTACTCTTGGCGAGATAGTGGTGGTTGTGCACCTTTCTTGTATCACGGTTGGAGGTGGTAGCAGCGGAGGTGTCGGTGTAGTAGAGCGTGTGGAAGTAGATGATGCCGTGGTGTCCATGATGAAGGTCGACCTGCGAGAAAAATTAGTCGCGCCAAGGCACATCGATCCGCACTTCACGTTCAGCTTTACAAGCAAGATGGAATAATCGGTGATATTATTATAATCCTTGTAGTCTAGAATGGTGCAGAATCTCTCTATTTAATCCACCCGGAAAGCGTGCAAGCATAGCTTCATTCTCCTCAACAATACCACATCTAATCAAGCGGTTTGTAATTCCGATAATATTCTTCTACGAATTTTTTCCTTGTCTTAAGCGCTGCAATTTTGAAGTAATTCACGTTGATAATATGGTGGAACCCAGCGATACGCATAGCAGTTTTCAAAGCAGCCCAAGTAGCTGGAGCAGGATATAATCTACAATGTTGAGACCACCAAACACATGCAAAGCTAGTGAAGCACAAGCGGCAGAGAACACGTCTCTCCTCGGGATATTGTAAACATGTAAATCGTTGTTCGGTTTCTAACTCCCAAGTAAGATATATATCGGAACATATCTACCCTCAAATGGTGGAATATTCAATTTCAGTTTAGGGAGATGGTCATGATCTCGTACTGAAGGGGCGAACATTGCCATTATTTGCATGTGGGCGACACGGTGGTTGTGGTCTGAGTGGTTGCCGCGTAGTTACGATGTTGATCAACCTCATCCTCGTAATCTCTCATAATCATCCTCCCCACGCTTGCGGCGAGAGCCACGAAGTATCAACAGCAGCACCCCTTGGCGGTGAAGAGGGACCAGGGAAGCTTCGGCGGAGGGCTGTTTAGCGATGTGGAGGTAGTCCATGTTGTTGTAGTAGAGGTGCGTTAGGTGCAGCGGTGGTGGTGGTGGTGAAGCCGCGAGCAATTCATTAAACTTGTTATCGAGATTTGTTTGACGCCTTCTCAATGCCATCTATCTTCTCCATGGCCTCTTCAAATCTATTTAACTTTATCGTCCACACCCACTCATCATTTGTTGAAACTTATCATGTAGCGCTTTGTTTGTCATGTTCTCCGTCGGTCTAAATCGACTTGTGATCCTGCCATGGTTAGCGACAATAGAAACACACAAGAATATGATTGACGGACTACTAGGAAGTGGTGGTGGTGGTGTGGTGGGCATCTAAATCCGTCAAGCAAATCTCAAATTCTTACAGTTCTTACCCGGTGGCGGTGATCGACAAGCGATGTAGTCAAAACTCTCAAAGCTTGGATAGAAGCGATTACCGAGAGTCAAGCATGCGATGTAGATGTATGTGAGCTGGGAAGGCTTATAATATGGTAGCAAAAGAGATTGACAATAATCAATTGAGAGATGCAAAGTTGAATAAGCGCTCAGCAATGATCTTGTCTTTGGTCCTAGAGCTGAACCGTGCTAGAGGCGAGCCTAGAACACTAACAAAATCACGGCGCTGCAGAAACAACGAGCACACTCTGGAATACTTTTTTTAAGCTTTTTTTGCGCTTCTTTTTTTTTGCGCTGCTCTTTTTTTTTGAAAAATCACTATAATGGCGAGTGTCTCAAAACTCTTCCAGGTCAGCCCAGCGGGATGGGCACGAAATTTTTTCGACCAAAAATTTTTTTTATTGCGGGACCCAAAAGCTGGAAGCAGGTCAAAAAACTTTCTATAATGGCATTGTCTCAATACGCTTAGAAACACCTAAAAATAGGATAGCGAAAATTTTTACGACAAGTGCGTTTTGAGAAAATTTTGGGCCTAAGCAGGTGGTTTCGGACTCTTTTAGCTAACTTACCTTGAGGAACCTAGACTATAAATAGACCCTCCCTCATCCTTTCTAGGGTTAGCTTTGGATTTGCTCATATTTGATGTGAGCCTTTGCTCATCCCGTGGCTACTTCTCCTCGGAGATCGGGACCTCTGGAGAAGATCCCCAGCGGATCCAAGACCCCCTTCTAGGCGGACCCCATCAAGACCTCCTCGGCGGAGAAAAACGGCTACTCGTGTATCCTTACCTTTGTTGATCTTGAACCTTGTGCCACTCTATGTGTTTGATAATCTAGCACTTGTGTGATTGTTTTCTTGTCGGTTGAGTGTTGTCCCTTGTTCCTCCCGTGATTTCCTCGTGTTCTTCCACTCGTTCTTCGTGATTTCCTGTAGGATCCGCTCCAACGTGAAAGATCGCCCGTAGGGTTTCTCCTACATCACTCTTGTCACGTTGCTCGGAGAGTCATAAATCGGTGGCGAGGTTGTCGATCACGATCGCTCATTGCTTGTTGCTCTTGGTGCAAGCGCCCTTTGAGCACCAAAGGGTGGCTCTTTGTGGCATATGATGACATGTAATCGTCTTGCTTGAGGAAGAGTGGGTTGGTAGAAGTACTAAGCCTATCCATCATTCCAAGCAAAATGTGAGTGGTAGAAGGAGAAGAACTTATACCAATGTACCTTGACCGATGTTGATGATGAATCAAGTTCACTCAAATGCGGACAATGAAATAGCACTCTGGTACCAATCCTTGTCGGTTCTCACACCTACATAAAAGCTTATGGTGGAGCTTGGTGAGGATGGTGGCACAAAATTTGATGCAATTGTAAGTGAGCTTTAATAATGTTGGAAAAGGTTCACAAATTTGCATATGCAACAAGTAGACCAAGCAAATAATGGTACGCGGAAACACACGCATAAATAGATAAGTGGGATTGTGCAATCAAAAGTGAGCCAAAATGTGGAATCCACGAAAATGCTCTTGTTGCACAATACTAGAGAGCGCTATACGATTGCACAATAAGCGGATCTGAACTTGTGCACAACCTACTAAGCAAAATGCAACTATCTCTATCCCATGTATGCTATATGTATGGTATTTGATTGCTATGATCCAAGATTATCAATATGACAATCTTAATGTGGTATGATGCTATGGTTCTTGCTCATAAGCTCTTTGCTTATCTTTCCTCTTTGCTTAAAAGCTTGTGGCTCTTTCACTTTTGAGCTCTTTTCTCATGCAAAACTTCACGAACCAAGATAGCAATTGTGTATGCTATGACAACTTTGTGACACACAAGTGGATCTCAAGATATACTGCGGTGGTATGGTATGTATGCTATGGAGTATGATCACTAATGTGCACAAGTCACGTTGCGGCAATACTCAATGGCTAGTCTCCATGGGTAAGCTACATAAAAGTAAGGCCATGTGGTTATCAATGCAATTGCAAGGAATGACAAAGATGTCGTCGAAGTTACCGTCCTTGGCGATGATGAGACCCTTGCGAAGATGAAGCGGTGATGATGATGTCGAACCGTACCTAGATAGCCGAAACACAATAGGACATGGGAACCACAACTCAAAATCTCAAGGACCAAAACGTGTCGAAATCGCCATAGGAGGTATCGTGGAAGATGGTGGAGTATGTGAGTTTGGAAGATGTGGTGGAAGGTGGGGTTGTGGTGGTGGTTAGGCTGAACAAGATTCAGGTTTAAATCGAGTTACGGACTCTGGTTTTTGATTAGTCCGGTCGTCGGACGTCCGGAAGGTCGATCGTCCATAATTTCGTGTCGGGTCGGGGTTCGATTAGATAGGAAAGGCGGACGTCCGATGGTCAGAATCAGCCTTGAGGATGAGCAGAGGCGATTTCGGGGTGGATGAAGATGGTGAGGTCGAAATCGAAGCGGATTGAGTGGATGGAAAAGGGTGGGGAGGGTGGGGAAGGCTAGATCCTGCGTAGCAACTCAAATCCATGGACCAAATCCAACAAAATCTCAACTCACCAACAAATCACAAAAAAAATTGGGGCTATTTTTGGTGGGGAATTTTCGAATTTAGGACAAAACAACCAAATCAAGCTAGAAAACAGGGTAGGGGCTCCAGCGTGATCAGCGTGGCTCATGATACCAAGATGATGTAAGGCGGAACCCTAATCGGAGATCTTTCACGTTTGGAGGGGATCCTCGGGAAACACGACGACAGGCACAAGAACACAAGGGAAAAACACACGAGAGAAACACTAAACCGACAAATGTCGATCACACAAGGGCTAGATCACCGAACACATAAGGTAGCACAAGATTCAAAATCAACAAAGTAAAGATACAGTAGCCGTTCTTCTCCGTGGGAGAGGTCTTGATGGGGGCCACCAAGAGGGGTCTTGAATCCGCTTGGGGATCTTCTCCGAAGAGGTCTGAGCTCCAGGAGAAGTAACCAGAGTGGATGAGCTAGGCTCTCACACAAAATATGAGCTAAACCTATGCTAACCCTAACTAGGAGGAGGAGGAGGTCTATTTATAGTCTTAGTGCAAATGGGGCAAAGTGAAGAGGTACAAGGCTCCAGCCCAGGCGCGAACACTCAGGTGCGGACGTCCAAAGGCGTCCAGACGTCCGGAGGCTCAGGACTGCCGGACATCGGCCGGGCTCGGACGTCAAAGATTTGGCTCGGTCATGGGCGTGTCGGACGTCCGGAGAAGGCGATCGTCCATCGATTCGGTAGCGGATGCTTATCGCCCGGTTGTCGGTCCGCCTCGGACGTCCGTAGATTTGGATCGGGTGGGCCAGTTGAGGACGTCCGGAGAGCTCGATCGTCCGTGTCACAGGACTCGTCGGACGTCCGGACGAGGTCGGTCGTCCGGCGGCTTGTATCTTCAAAGCAGCTCTTCTTCTTCTCCATCACGCTGGGATCCTCGCCGTCTTGGCTCTTGTATGTAGTTGTGCCGTGGCTCTCCTCCATGCACTGATCACACAGAGTTTCGAATGAGGTAGTAGCCATGTCTCAGTGAGTAGGAAGAGGGAGTTAGGAGAGGGCGAGTTCACCTTATCTTCAATAGCCTTAGCTCGAGCTCGAGTCATGGGTCCACGTGGTGTTGAGGAAGATGTAGAAGTGCGTCCATGGGGATGAGTGAGGAATGCTCCGCATCATGAAGATTGCCTTGCGACGGGCGGCGTGGGCGACCCCATTTCGATGAAGTTCCACTTCATGATGGGTTTGAGCAGCGACATCTCCAAGACAACCCTCCTCGAGAACTACAAGTCCCTCGGCGACTACTACATTGGTGCTCTCAAGGCGGAACAAGAACTCATGAAGGCCAGATTCTCCACCCCAAGCACACTTCTCGAAGACCAAGCTCCAACACAGAGCATGAGGCTAGTACCACCAAGATGTCCAAGCCGATGAGCTCCAAGGCGATGCTCCCAAGTGCGACTTCACCGCCATCCCTCTTTGTGGCATTGATGAAGCCAGTCTACCTTGACTCTTTTTCAAGTCGGTGCGACAGCAGAGTTCGACTACGGAGACCCTCAAGGACCAAGCTTTGGAGGCGGCGACAAGGTGGCGAGCAAGGATGATGCTTCCATCTTAGGAGGCAAGAGTGATGATGTGCCATCTTGGCCTTCATCAGCGGCGGCAGTGGCAGAGATGATCGAGCATGGGATTTTCCTTCGGTCATGGAGGAGAGTGATGATGTGCCATCTTGACCTTCATCCAAAGGCGGCGACGGCGAAGAGGCAGTTGGTATGGGATTTTCCCTTTGACCCGCGGCGACGTATGATGACTTGGTGACTTTTCCACCATATTGAGTGAGAGTGACTTCACCACTAGCCACATATATGATGTGCCACAATTCCCATGTGAGGAGAGCCACAACCCCCACCACTTGAGTGAGATGGTGACTCCACCATACGTGAGATTAGTGCACCTATTTTGAGAAGTGAGTGAACCACCACATAGAGAGAGTGTGATAGTTGATAGGGCATGTGAGGCCACTTGATTTCTAACGACTTAACCTCTATGATGTAGGCGGAACCCTAGGTGGGCGATCTTTCACGTTGGGCGGATCTCACGGTGAATCACAGCGAACAGCGGAAGAACAAGAGAAACACGGGGAAAAGCGAGAGAGAGTTCACTCAACCGACAAGAAACCAATCACTGGCAGCTAGATCGATGAACACATAGAGTGGCAAAAGATTCAAGAACAATAAAGGTAAAGATACCAGAGTAGCCGTTCTTCTCCAAGAGGAGGTCTTGATGGGTCCACCCTAGATGGGGGTCTTGAATCCGCTTGAGAATCTTCTCGTAGAGGTCTGATCTCCGAGGAGAAGTAGCCAAATGGATGAGCAAAGCTCTCACACAAATATGAGCTAATCCTTTGCTAACCTGGAGGTCCTATTTATAGTCTTAGTGCAAATGGAAGTCAAAGCGAAGGTACATGGGCTTCGCCCGCATCGAGCATCGGACGTCCGGAAGGCGTCAGGACGTCCGGAGGCTCAGGAAGGTCGGTCGTCCGGACACGTTAGACGTCAGTAGATTCTTCTCATCGTGGAGTCGTCGGTCGTCCAGGGCCGGAGAGGTCCGGACGTCCGGAAGGTATCGATCGTCCGTAATTCGGCTCGGGTGATTGTAGTCCGGACGTCTGGTCAGCTCGTCGTCGTAGGTTTGATTCGGGTGTGAAGTTCAGACGTCCGGAGGGCGTCGGACGTCGTGTCTGGGAAGCGTCGGACGTCGGAAGCGGTCGGACGTCCGTGTCCCGTAACCGGTGCATCCTTCTTCCTCTTCGACATACTTGGGGTCCTCGCTGTCTTGGCTCTTGCAAGTAGTAGATCCTTGGTTAGCCTCCATGTACCTGATTACACATAGAGTTTCGGAATGAGGTAGTAGCCATGTCTCATGGGTAGAAATAAGAGATTCGGAGAGAAGGCGAGTTCACCTTATCTTCAATAGCCTTGGCTCGGGCTCTTGTCATGGGTCCGGTGGTGTTGAGGGAGATGTAAGCGCGTCAGGTAGGGATGAGTGAGGGATGCTCGCATCCTCTACCTCTATTGTGTCTTCTCATTTGGTGCTAGGTCCCATATATGATGGCGTGCGATCCTCGACAACCGTCCTCCCTTTGGACAAGGCGATGGCCATGGTGGAATATGATGCACCCCCCATGGTTCCATCAAGATGAAGATGACCACCATTTGGTCTTTCACACCTCACCTATACCACTTGGTGGAATTTCAAAGGTAACAAAGGTGGCGGTGATGCTCTAGTCCCACTAGTGGACATTCTTGAGATTGATTGCTTGCATGATGTTGATCCACCTTGTACCATGATTCATGCTAGTATGATTTCCCCATGTGATGATTTGCCCATTTATGATGAATATGATGATTCTCATGTGGAGTCTATTAGTTGTGGCGCCATGTTACATAGGATTTCTTGTGACAATTCTTTGGTCACATCATGTTTGCTAATCCGCTTGACTTGTTATATGCTATGCATGAGATCAACCATATGTCTTATTTGCAATCTCTTCATAGTGACTATGCATATGCCATTAAAATAAACCCAATTTGCATATGGCATAGATGACAAGCCCATAGTTATTGGCACTTGTTTTCTTGTGATGATATTGATATGCTCCTTTGCATCATTTATCTCATATGCCATGCCATGCCCACCTAGCCGGATATGCATTGTTTTGGATGTTGTCCATTTTCTCCATATGATGTTTGATATTGCTCATGAGGGAGACCCCCATAGTTTCCTCATACATGTTAGGAGAATTTGATCCATCCCATTCATTGCATGATCCAAATACTTGTGTGCACCTATGCTCCCCATGAACAAACATGCTATTGATGTGCCATATACTTGCATTCTCAATTTGTGTCCCCATCGTGTCATACACAATAACTATTCTTTCATGATGGATGACATGTTCTTATACCATGCATCAAATTTCTTTGGCGATGCTTATCTTGTGCTAACTCACACGTCTTGATAGGACACCAATACCATTATTACCCATCTCCCTCTTTTGTTACATATCTTGGACCAATTACTAGCTAGCTTCATGCATCAATTGAGATTACGGGTACTTTCATTTCTTGGTAATGATTCTAATGTTCATGAGAATATGATACTTGCCTAAATTGGATACATTTGTTTTGCTTACAAATGAAGGGCGAGACTTGGAGAAGGATGAACATTGGAGCAAGAACAACGCATGGAGTTGATGGCATGCGCAAAGGAGCTCAGGGCCGGAGTTACAAGTGATGATTTAGGGACTTTGAAGCCACTATAAGGGGTGCATGAAGCCTTGGACGAAATATACAAGATGCCACTTCATAATATTCGTCCATAGGCTATTCTGGAATCTGCGTCACCTTATTATTAGATGAGCCATGTAATTTCGAAATACTTAAGTATGGCTATTTTAGAGTCCGTATGTGTGGAAACAAGAGTTAGGGTTGGTTTGGACCCCCGCCCTCAAAGACCACGAAATTCCCTCCTCTTCCTCCATATATACAGCCCTTAGGGCATCGTTTGAACTTTAGGGTTTTGTTTAGATTAAAAGTTCACCATAGCTGCAACTTGGCGTGCTTCGTTTGTGTTCAGCGACCAGGACAAAGGCGTCACAGAACCCCACCTTGATCAATAAGCTTTCCTCTTATATTCGCAATATCCAGGTGCAATCTTAGTTTCTTGCTTGTTCTTCGTTTGCTGCGAGAAACAGGACAACCGTGGTCGAGTTGATGCGTGCTCGGCATGATCAATAACCTCTCGGAGTTGGTTTAGCGATTGCTAAGCGCGACCTCCTCGCTGCGTTAAGTGAGTCGGATCGTCAAAGTCGACTTCATCCTAAACAATAGCCACCATCTCATGAAAAGGCAGGGACACCTTTGCCTCTATCAAGTGGTATCAGATTTCGAGGTTGCTCGGTGAGATTTTACAGTTTTAAATGAGATTAGATCGAGCACATTCTTCATACCTCTGATCCACGAAAAATACACAAAAAAATTAGGGTTAGTTCATCATATCCGACCAATACGAGCCTTTGCATAATCTTTTTAGGGTTTTGCTTTCTGTTGAATTTCTTGGTTGCATTAATAGTGTCAAATTCTTTGGTCTTAGAGTCTAGTCTTTTAGAGTTTGAGTTACGGTCATAAGTTATCACGCCATAGCCGCGCCATCATCCCGCCCTTGCCATCTACCACCATTGCTTATCATACACCGCTCTGAATCAAGTATCCATATACCACCACTAATCCGTATCCATATACCACCACGCTACCATATATCACCAGGTTGCCATATACCACCACCATATATCCACCACCAATCCGAGTTCTTCTCATTATTAGGTTTGTTTCGAGATCCATCTAAATTCTGATTAGTGTTTCCTTGCCAAGTGGGTCTCGGAAAAACAAATTGACGACCGACGAAAATATTTTTTCCCTATCCTATTTTAGGATGATGCGAGTATTTTGAGACATTTTCGCCATCATAGTGATTTTTGAGTGCGCCTTTTTTAGTAAATAGCTGCCTTACGATTTAGAAAAAAATTGTCAAAAAAATTTCGTACCCATCCATCAGTTTGACACAGGAAGAGTTTTGAG